>JAOTAY010000009.1:17146496-17176889 GCA_025629805.1 Erythroxylum baracoense | reverse complement strand
AACTTCCATATTGTTTATTTTAAATCTCACAAAAATCTGCCCATTTGTTTCATTACCATTCACTTTATACCATCATACTTGCAGTCCTAACTTTTCCAAATTTGAAAATACTTCAATAGCACCTATCTTTAGCATGAATTCATCATCAATTATACTTCAAATCCCAATTTAAATCATCCATATAACAGCCCATAAACTACTGTTGTCATGCATCCAAAAACAGAACAAAAGGTACCCTTTCATTCATCTTTTTCCAGCACAATTTCAACACTAATACCATATTCAATCTATCCCTAATCAGTCATCATAATTTCTGCTAACACATGCCACAATAGATCAATATTTAACTTACTTGTTCAGCTCAAATTTCACCTGAATGTATCAAGCCTGCTTTGCCTCACATGCATGCAAGATCATCTCAGGAACAATAAGGGAGTAGGATGAGTTTCAGTAGAGACAAGAAGAAGACAACAGAATATAGCTATCTTTTTGAAGAAATTGTCAAAGGTTTTGAGGTGTTAATGGATAGAATTTAGAGCAGAAACTCAAGATGTGAGGGAGGAGAGAGTTTTGGTAGTGAGAGGGAGAAGAAGGAGAGAGTTACAGAAAAATATAATAAAGATGATTTTAAAAGTGTCTATGTCGTATGGTATAGGTGTAAGATGAGTTTAAGGACACTTGTCAAGTGTCTAAGCCAACTACATGTCCACTCTTTAGGTTCTCAAATGTCACTTAGTTCTTCTACCATTTGTCACTCAATTCTCTAAGCCATTTGTCACTCAAGTCTACTATTATATATCACTCATTTTATAGGCTTATTCATCCTAAATTTCCACATGTCAACTTGTCTTACCACTTGAAGTTTTTTTCCTAAGCTTTATAATCCATCAATTCTTTTTATTGGTAAATCAAAATACAAGACATTAGAAATACACAATCATATTATAATCATTTTGAAACTTTCATACCCTGAAACCTGTCAATTGAGTGATATTTTTCTAAACTAAAATTAATGTGTGTATGCTCATATTATGCATGTGAATGAAATCATAAAATCATATCCTAAATGCAACAAATTCATTCTAATATGATGTAATTCATATGACTAAGTAATCTAACACTCTTAAATCTCAATAGTTTTGGAATATGACTATTACATAAATAATAGGAAAAGGGTAATTATTAGTATTTATCATCTTCATAGGATCTACTCATACTTATCGATACTAGCTACAGCTATGCCATGTACTTGCGATTATTACATAATTAACTAACTCATGAAATAGGTCAATCATTAGGCATCTATATTTCACAATTGTACAAATCCAAAGCCTTAGGAAGCTAAAACTAGATGCCAATCCTACTTAAGTAGGATAGTTTTTGTTAAACCTATCATCTAGGCAATGGTTTGATGGTACCTGAAAGAGTCACAAAATGTTTAAAGGCACTTGAGTCCAAGTTTCCAATACCATGAAGCCAATAGTGTGATAAATGTGATGTTTGGAGCTAGACACCTCACAAAGGACCAAAACAACTTATTAGCCCTAAACAAAACCCTTCATCCTTTTTAAGTGCTAAAAGTAACAACTCGTGCTCTTAATATGCATAAAGACATACTATGTCAAACATTTACTCCAAGAAAATAAATTCTATCTAGATGGAAATAACTTTCCTTCCTAATTCTAGATTTCATGGTTAGACATCATAACTAAAGTTTTTCCATCTACTATTCATATAACTCCTAAAACTATGAAATTACCAATCCATCAACTACAATATATTGCTTATACTAAAACCTAGGAAGGATAATAACTCTTTATCCATATTGAGAAATGTCTTTTACCATTAAAATAATTCACAAAAAATTATAAACAAAGAGAAAATAGTTCTTGAAAGGATTTGGTGTGAAAGGAAATATAGACAACACATTGATATTAGAGCAAAAAATCTTCTTGTATTAGTATACAAGTTATAACATTTTTGACTAACCAAGATCTTTATTGACGGCCTAGAAAAGGCAAGAAACCAAATTGTTCGAAGATAAAACCTAAAGATAAATAGAGTGTGTAAAGAAATGTTATTTCTTGAACTCTTAAATATGAGATATCTAAAATCAAAAACAAATGCTTTCATACAACAGATGAGTCATAAAAAGGATGTCAAGTTTTAGTAAATTTAAATAATCAAAAGAACTATAAAGGTATAAGCTTTGCAACTGAGACCATTGCTAAAAGAGTAAGGTGAAAAGAAAGGTATGCATACTTTCTTCATAACTGGTCTTCTAGAAATTTGGTAATGAAGGATTTTGTCAACTAGTAAAGAAGAGGTTACTCTATAGTGACTAGTGAGGCAAGCCAAGTAAAGGGAGCAAAGGTAGAAAATGAACTGATAGTATTTTAATTTCAATTACTCTAATGTGAGAATGACTATATTGATGGATAAAGAGGGATGGAGCTAAAACGATGTTGTTTTACTATAAAGTTGGCTAAAGAGGGATAAAGAATATAGTTGAAATGGTGTTTTTATATAGACTGAGCAATTTCAATGATATGCATTGAAACAACAAGGATTTTCTTAGCATTAAATGATGTCGTTTCATATATATATATATATATATATATATATATATTTGTGAAGAAAACGTTAGAGCTAGGCCAAACTAAACCACTATGCTTAAACTAAAGATCAATTTAAAGCCTAATTTTTTTTTTAAAAATATGACTATAGATTGAAATCTAGTTAAATTAGCTCGAGATATGGACTTTGAGATGGACCAAGCTGAGTATGATAACTTTGAGCTAAGCTAGGCTATGCCAAGTTAGGCAAAATTTGCCAAGCCTATATTAAATGAGTCATCAAGTATTACGTAGGATGCATACAAATACCATCTAGTTTTGTAAATATCCTTAATAGGTGTTGTTGTTCTTCAAACAATTTGGCAAGTCAAATTGGAACATTTCCTTGGGCCATTTCCAGAAATCAATTAAAGAGACGAAAACAAACAAAATTTTGTTCAAGTTCATATATAGTGGTTACTGCGTGTTAATAAAACACAAAAGCAAATAGCAATTCAAAGTTTAAGGTAGGCAAAACAATATGCATGATTAGTGTCTATAAAATTAGTTTTTTTTATTGAATAATTAATGAATATATTTTATAGGTTCTCCAACTACCAATATTTCATTTTCTTTATATTAGTACTTCTTATTATCTTTTTTTCCCTCCAATATAGCTAATTAGACTTGGTTGAGGCTAGAATTACATTAGAGAGCAGGACCGATGGGGGATACGTGAGCATGTTCATATGAGAATTTAAAATAAAGTGATATAACCAATCAGGCTTAAACCTACCATTATAGACTGAGTCTCTCTATCATATTAACTATATTTGGAAAATAACAAATCAGTTAGAACATAGTGTTTTATATTATATTTGTTGCTAGTTTATGACTGGAATATGAAATTTTTGTTATAATTTAGTGTTTTCTTATGTTTAAATTATTCTTATCTCTTTTAAAAATTAAAACACCTATCAATAAACTTTTAAGTAGTTAAGCTTGTCCTAAACCACATGTAACAAACACAATTTTGTATATAGTAGTATAATTAAGATTATCTTACTAAACCTATTTAATTATACAATATGATTTTTTACATAGTTATATAGTAATTCATGTCCTTTAGTTTGTCCTTTCAAATATTATAATAACAAAACCTTTCACTTCATTCTCCTATAGTTACCTAAGTTAGCATTACCTCTAATAGATGCAGATTTCTTACTTTTACCTTCCTCATTTTTAAGGGTTGTTATCATAAATCAATTGAAAAGATGAAACAAACAAAATTTTCATGTTTTGACATATGAAATTATATGGAATAATAAACATTAAAACCAAGCAATAATTCAAAATTCAAGGTTTATAGAAATACATCACTGATACTTACAGATTTCTGGCTTTCCTTATTTAAAGGTTATGTTACAAAAATCTCCAGTTCCCACCATTCCCTTTTCCTTTGTATATCTAGTTATCATTTTTTCACTCATATATAGTTAATTATAATTCTCTAGCTACTAATGTTTCCTTTTGTTGATAGAAGGTGGAATAGCAAGATTCATAAATTAGGTGACATGACAATACGGGCTTATACTTATCATTGTAAACTAACTTTTTATATCATGTTCACTGTGGTTGGGAAATGAAAACTATGTAGGAGCTTGGAGCATTACAACTACACCCATCATAAATTAATATTCTAAATTTAATATTATTTATAATTTATGTGGTTATGTACAATTTTACTTTATCTTTAATCATTGCATCATAATTCATATTATATTATAATTTAAAATTGAAAATTTCTTGAAATGAAGACAATAAGATTTTATGTAATAAGACAAATGTAATATCTATTTTTTATTTCAATAAATAGCAATATATTATAACATTGATACATATTTAATAAACAAGCAAACTTCCTAAGACTTTAGTATTTAGGGCTTGTTTGAATAAAACCAGTATTATCATTGTTGAAATTAACATCAGTTAGCCAATTTTGTGAATGGATATTAATCATGATTAAACCTCCAATAATAAATTATGTGATGGTTTCTTTTTATAATGACATACCTTGATCATCAAGAATGAAAATATAGAATAATCTAAAACATTGTGGCACTCACTTTCACTAGTAGAACTGACAATCACCACCTCATCATAAAGAAAAAATGTTAACAAATAAGCATTCTTAAGTAGTTATAACTTATAAAATCAAGAATATTTCCACAATAACAATGGTACAAATATAATCATATTTCTCATTCTTTAGAGGAGAGATCCTAGACATAAAAAATTGAGTAATAAAAGAAAAAAATTTGGCAGGTATATATTCCCTCTGCTATATCATAGTTTTGATCAAAACGTTACAACTCCAAAGTTCCTCTTTATTATCAAAATGTCTCTATTTGAGAAAGGGACAACATCGATAGATAAAAATGTTAACTTACTAGGGGACAAACTATTTGCCTTTGACTCACTTTTATACAAATATATTCATATATAATAATCTTAATATTTAATGGACATACCATGGATAGACAAAAATATTGAAAAATGAGGAATTGAATTTTGGTAATATATATTCTTTATCATAATCATAGTTTTAACCAAGAATTTACACAGTCAAAATTCTCTTTTCCATTACCGCAACATTTCTATGTTTTCCTTTTGCTCCATGCTATATACTACTAAATTATGAGTTTTATATGAGAAATAGGTGGAAAATTTTCAAGGAAAAGTATAAAGGATGAACTGGGATAAGTCTTATACATTTTACATAGGATAGACATAAAACTAAAGTAAAAGTTAAAAGAGCTTTGGATGGACTTGATAAGTTTTTACTTTATTTGTGTGAATGGAATAAGAAATTATATAACATTTTTTCATGAAAGAATAACTTGGACATCACTTTGATTTCCAAAGTAGGGAATAAAAATAGAGGGTTAAAAATGCATGCCATATCTTTAGTGGGGCTCAATAAAGCCAAAATAGATTTTGCAAATTTTTCAGTCTTATATGTCATTTATAAACATGGTTTATATGTACTTATTATGAACTCCCTTCTCTTTCTAAGAAAAAATGATCATACATTATAACAAGTCCCTTGCATTACCTTAACCACTTTACATTATAGCATGACCCATGAATGACATCATAACATGCCCCATGCAAGAGTGTCTACTAAAATTAAAAGTAGAGCATACAAACCACAAATTTTTATACTTAATTATGTTTATAAAACCTTTGATAGACACATTTTCATGCACAATTGTATACAGATATGAGTACTTTACATTTCCAATTCAATTTTAAAAATAAGAATATGGTTGACCATATAATTGTGCACTAATTATGTTAAACAAAACCTTTAACAAACACAACTTTATGTTTAGTCATGTACTGATCTAAGTAGTTCACAATTCCTCATTAAAATTTCTAACAAGAACACGTTCACCACATAGTTGTGTATTTATCCATCTTCACCAAAAACTTTAATAGATATAGTTTGTTGTAAGGTTGACCATACAAATGTATTTAACCTTATTAGGTAAAATCTTTAAAAGACATAGTTTGTTAGAAGGATGTATATAAATCCTTATCTATCACACTTATTCTTGGTATTATTTCTACTCAGTGATGGTACTATTATTTGACACTAAAGTTGTTACTTATTTTAAATGTGACCTAGTAACTTTTGTTTATAACTATGGTATTAAATGTATTTAGGGTTGGTATAGTTTGTATTGGGGCATGATATCTTTTGACTTAGTCGTTATATCCCCATTTAAAGGAATAATTTCTTTCTTTATATCACAATTGACATATTTACTCTTACAAATTTTAACATTCCTCAATTTTCTCAATTGATATAGGTGGCCTTAAATATCAACTAACACTTAATAATTGGTTCTAACCATTTCCCACTTAAAAACATTAGGACCATATAAAATATTACCTGAAGTGAAAGTAGCAATGAAAGTTAGTTAAAACATAGCATGGATGGATAAAGTTGTAATAAGCAAAGATACTCCTACAAAATCCTCGGAAGATATCATAACTATAGATGAAGGTGTAGTGTTTTGAGAAATTAGGATCAAATCTGATCCCACACATGGCCAAATAAATATGAAATATTTTTTTGTTTGATTTCCTTAAGCTAAGATCACTTAAATTTTATAAATTAATTAACATATAAAATTTAATAAAACATGAATCCTAATTCGCACTTTCTTCTAAAGATTGATCATTTTTCTAAGCATTTCCCTCAAACAATTTTTGGAACTGACTCATCTCAACCACTATAGTTGTATAAGAATCTAGACTATAATGCTAGCCATAGAACATGATAAGAGAAATCCACGTCTATTGTTGTGAGGATTAGGCAAGATGTGTTAGCCCCCTTAGAGCTTAAGTCTATTCATAATAAGTTTTAGGCATTTTAATAAATTAATTATTATTATTATTATTATTATTTTATTTAATTATAATTAAATTCTAGTTTTGACTAGATATGATCTTATATCTCATATTGATCCTTATTTATTAAATATCTTATATTTAATTATAAAGTTTCTCAAACTTTACAATCAAGGCCAACTTGATTAAAATATCTTTTCTCTTTAACTCGTTCTTGTGTGTGATTCATTAGATTCCCAAATATGTTAGTAATGGATAAAAATTATAACCTTAACCTAAGTCATATTTAGGATTAGATAAATTAAACTCCTTTAATTTATCTTTAATTATATAATTAAACAATTTATATCCATATATTGACCACCAAAATATTTAGGAATGTCAAAGTAGTTTTGATCATCCTTTTTGTGCATGATTTTTTTTGTATGACTCAATCCTTCATCATATAATGTTTCAATTAAACATAGAGCATGGAATTAATGTCTACTCTATTTGATTCCAACCATATTAGTTCTCCACCAATAGTAATTTATTCAATTAATGACATTTTTAAACTATTTTTAAAGTGGCATTTCACCCTGTCTAAGGATTTCCTGAATCAATACTCATCATGACCACCTAAATATTTAATAATGTCAAAGTGGTTTTGACTAACCTTTCTGTGCATGATTTTTTTGTATAATTCGTTCATTTCCTCGTACAATGTTCCAATTAATCTTAAAGTATGAAATTAATGTCTACTTTATTTTAAGTCCAATCATCTTAGTTCTCCATCATTAGCTATTGATTCAATTGGCCAAGGAATTCCCAAATCAATACTAATCGAGAACAATAGAACATTCTCCCTAATTACTTTAAGGTGATGAATCTTATCTTAATCAGTCAACTACCTCTATATAGTTTATGCTACATCCAATGACTACTGACTAAACTACATATGATTAGAAAAGAACATAAGTAGTATCAAAACATAGCACTCCCTATACAAGATAACTTTGGAGATCTCAAGTCAAAAGATCACATATATAATCATCACAATGAGAAAAGGTCACAAGTAGTATCAAAATATAACACTCCCTATGCAAGATAACTTTAGAGAGCTCAAATCAAATGATCACTTATATAATCATCACATACAAGTAATGTTCCAAATCGATTACTTATATCGGGTCAGTTCAATGAACTTGTTCACTAATAAGCAACCACACGTTTATTTAAGTGTCTCTATACTTTAGTCTATAAGATTGACTACTTCCTCCATAAGGAAATTCATAACGTGTGCTAGTCTTTTTATGTTCTATTAATGTCCAATCATAATAAAACAATGAATAAGAACAATTTAGGAATAATACATAAATGCAATGTATATTTATCCCATGAACTTTATCATATACATCTAAATATTTACAAGATAAAGATTGTTTTAAAATTATTTTGTCATTAAACTACAATCAACCGATTGGCTCTAAGACATAAACTAACAATTCCATTACCTAGAAGGATCATTTAGAGCATCCACTCCTACACTTAGTGATTGAGATTAAGTTGAAACATTACTAAAAATAAAGAAGTCTGAGCCATTATACTACTAGAGTGGGGAGTATTAAGGAAGCTCGAATTAGAGGATTGAGTGTAGAAGACCGTTCAATTTAATAGGTGGTAAGAGATTTTTTATACCAAGAACCAATATACCGAGAGCTGGTATTGGATTTGTATGCATGGTCTAAGTGGATGAAAGCAAGTTTTAGTAGGATGATAATTTAGTGATCCAGTTTTAATTAGAAGGTATGCGTCATCACTTCAATTACAATCAGTTAAGTGTTCACAACAGACTCTATCCTGTTGAGCATGCCTATACCGTGCATCCCAAGAAGATTCAACTTGATTGGGAATACTCAAAGGTCCATATCACTAATTTTTGGAATGTTGTAGCCTCAATATGACTTGTTCACCTTAGAATTTTAATTTGTCAAGCTGGTTACATTATACTTATTACAGGTGGCATCAACTAATCTATAAGGAGAACCTAATATGATGTTTCAATTACCCATTACTCTTGGGATCTTTATTAAACATGGTCAATCATACAACAAAAAAGCTTGAACTATAGGAACGAAGGCTTCCTCTTGGACTTACAGCAATTCTAGTTCTATTAATAACAATGGAAAACTTGTTTATATCAAAGATGTCAATATTTAATCAAAAGAGGGTTGATAGAGAAAAGTACCAGAAAAATGAGAGGAACTTAAAAAATGGATAAATAATTTCAGGACATTATAGAGGTAAGTGAATTGAGCAACTCTATAAGGTATCCTTTCACAACATTCTAGAAAAGAGGAACACACCATAGCTGGTCATGGTATTCTTGATAGTAACATTCCAAATACCAAAGTTGCAAAACCGGCCCAACTGTACAAAACTTAAGTTTCATTTCATCGAACCTCTCGGGCTTCTCCTCTCCTCTCCACCACATTCTCTTCACCATCTTCTGATCTTCTCTTCACCATCTCTCACTACCTCTATAGATGTAGAAATCAAACTCTTCTCTTCAAACTTTAGACCAAATTAGAAACAACCCCAAATTTTAGGGGTGGAATTTATTATTTTGCTACCAAATCATGGTAGTCTTCCTTTCATTAAGTCTTCCAAACCTTCTATTGTTTTGATTTTTTTATTATACTTATCCACTAATGATCCTTTCAGGGTCCTGTAAAGAGGGAAGCTATTGATGCAACCCTTAGGGTAGCTGCTCCATACCAGAAATCAGGTATAGAGAAGGACACCCTAAAGACTAGGAAAGTCTTTGTCGAGAAAACTAACATGTGCGTAAAAAAATGTCCAGAAAAGCTAGAGCACTGGTAACAATTGATGCTTGCCTGCTTTGATTGTAAATTGAGCACTGCTATTGGTGATATCTTATGACTCTAGCAAGTACAGTAAAATACTCTTAGAATTTATTTTTAATACGATGTGAATTGGCCTTAGTTTCCTTGAAAATAAAAGAAGATTTCAAGAGTTGCTTATGACTTTCTTCAAACATGAACAAATCCAATGCTGAAGGATTAAAAGAACGAGCTGGAGCTTTTCTAAATTGGGGTCAGATAGCATAATTCTTCTAGCTTGATAGACAGAGAGAAACAATAGTAAGGAAATGTTTAAGTGAAGTTACTGATTACAATGTTGCTTACAAATATGCATATTTGACAGGTGGTAATATTTGTGGTTGATGTAAATGGGAGCATAGCATTAAATAGGATGAAAAATGCAAAAGGAGCTGCGCTTAAGTTACTAGTTGAGAGTTATACAAGCAGAGACCAGGTAACTTTGAAAATAAATTAACCACACGAGAAATTGCCAAAATTTTATAACTTACACCTAATTCTTTTTATTATAAATTTATTTCTTGTGGTATAGCAGGCTCTTATAACATTGTTTAAATTAATTCTAGCACATCTTCATTACACCCGTATAATCCAATTTCCTTATAAATAAATGCATAGTTCAATATTTTTGACCAAGTTTTAGAGATTTTACACCTTTTTCTATGAAAGATTTTACACCGTTTTTTATGAATTCCCTACATTATGGACAATTTAAACCAGTTTAGGGATCTTTTTATTACCAATATGCTATGGTTTTATCCTTATTATTGATGTCCTTAAAGTAAGTTGAAAGAAATCTATAGATGGTTGGGATCTGCAATGTACTCAAAACTGTAATTTTAAGAGGAAGATTCTCTCGAAGCTTCTTTTTCTTTACGAGTCTTGGCTAAATCATATGGCTCTGTGGCCAGTGAATTCCATGATATCTGTGTTTGCATATTTTTATACAATTTTTAAATTTCAAATTTCTTTCACTATTATGCCATGTAGGTTATTATTATTCCTTTCCGTGGAGATGCTACAGAAGTCCTTTTACCTCCTTCAAGATCAATGGCAATGGCAAGAAAATATCTTGAAAGACTTGCTTGTGGTGGAGGTTCTCGCTTAGCTCGTGGTCTAACAACTGTGAGCAGATCCACTTAATGCCCCTTATCTACTTATGCTATGGCTAAAAGTTCTTTCATGTTGATTATTCCTTAAGATCGAAAGCTACTTATTCATGTTTGATGATTCCACCTGACCGTCCATTAGGTTTCCTCTAGGCGTAGCTCTTCTGTTCATAACTTTGCTTTCCATTAGTAGGTTTTTCGTTCATTGTCTACACTGGGACAAGCTTCGATCTTTACTAGGACGTTCAAGCGATGAACATGAAAACGACCATATCTTAGAAATTAAATATACACCTCCAACTGTTTTATGTATCTCTTTCTCGTCTAATTTTTTTTAGCGAGTTTGCACAATCTTAAGCTGTGTTAATGTTATTCTTAAGAGAAAATGAATTGAAGAACTTGTCATTCAGGCGACTATTTTGAATACCTCACAAAGGCCCATGCATGCTTTAGCTATCACGCACAGGAATCAATTTTCCCAAAGAAGAAAAAGTAGCGGTAGGGGTGTAAGTTTGTAGCGAGAAGTCAAAGTAAAAGGAGGAGAGAGTAAATAGCAGAAGACATAATCAATACGTAAGAACCTGAGAGCGATTGGGACCAAAGAAGAAGGATCGAAGGAATCGGAGATACAACGACAGAGAAGAAGAAGATAGGACCAGTGATAACTGATACAATTTCGCAATGTTTTCAAAATCTTGTAGACTCGAGATTTATGAATTCCAATTTGTTATATAGATAGCAATAGTTTACGAATCTTTAAATAGCGTTAGAAAATTTGAAGCTTTTAATGATGATGAGACACAACCTCCTTCAGAAATACAATTTTAATTTTTATTGTTATTTTAAGTTTTATTTTAGACTCATATTTATTTATTATTAGTTCATTGTATAATAATAAACATTGGTGTATTTTTTATTTCAATAAAATATTTTATTTTTATTTATTCTAATAAGTTTTACTTCTTATTTATTATATACCAGTTTTATAGTGGTTTACTACTAGTGGAACCTCTAAACTTTAAACCTTTCCTTCGTTTAGTTTGATGTCCGGTTTGGTTTTTAAAATATTGCCAAATACTATATTTTAATTAAATGGTGAGGAGTAAGAGAGCGACGAGCAGAGACCCATAACTTCTGAGATTACAGGTGGGTAACAGCTCCTTCTCTATGGCTTCGTCTTCTTCTCCTACCCAGCCCCGAACCTCTCTTTCCCCTTTACCTGTCCTTACACCCTTCTCCCACCAAAAATCTTCCTTTGAAATCCCTAATCAAACCCATAACCAAAACACCAACCCAAACTCCATTATCCCCCCTAACTAAAGATCCACCTTTGAAAACTTCACTTTCCATCAACCTTAACCAATTCCCCCCAGCGACAAAATCCCTAATAGTTGAAGGTGTATTTGCTTGTTAGTAGGAGACTGATCCCGACTTCTTCCCATTCCCTTTAGATTAAAACCTCGAGGAACACTAGATCATGGAAGTCAGTTGTTTCAGATGGTATAACAAACGCCACAGAAGATAAAGCTTTAACGTACTATCCCTCGGAGGTCAAGGAGGATCAGATCTATGTCATTCCCCCCCCCTCCAAAGTTAGCTAAGAAGGAAGCTGCACATTTCACGTTAGCTCTGATAGGTTTTTTCATAGGAAAGTGACTTGTTTTTCCTGTGGTTCAGAGAGCGTTAGCAAAATCCTGGGTAGAGTTTGGGCTAAAGGAAACTTTAATTACTAGTTGAAACAATTTTTTATTTAAGTTTGATTCAGAGATAGGATTGAATTCGATATTGTAAAAGGGTCCTTGGCATATCCAAGGTAAACCCTTATTTCTGAGAAAGTGGAGTCTGAATGAGGGGGAACTGGGCTAGGTTTCATAATATTCCAGTAAAATACTAAAACGTGGAAGGGTTGGGAAGAATTGCAAGTGTTGTGGGTCACCCTCTCCTTATGGATACACAGACGGCTAGGATGTCTAGGATAGTGTATGCTAGGATGTGTATAAAGTTTGAATTACAGAGGAGTTAGCCTTCTTCTTTCCAACTAGCTACTTACAATGAGGAAGGGAAAATAATTTTTGAGGAAATAAAGATTGAGTACGAATGGAGGCCTGATCATCATGCACAGAAGAAGGAATGGGAACCTACAGTGAGATTGTTTACGACTGGATTACAACAAAAGTTGGAGAAAGGAAAGTAAAAGATTCCAAATAATCCAAATCAGTAAGAAAAGGAGTAGGAATTAATCTCAGATAAGACAGTTCAAAGTAATAAGGAGATTAGAACATCAAAGATACAAATCAAGCAATGTAAGTGCCAAGGACCTCAACAAATGGATCATTATAATGAGATGACAATACAAGTTGATAAAGATGCAAGTACTGCTCGTAGTTCTTCTCTTCTAAGCTAGGATTAACAGAAGCAAGATGAATCGAGTGGAGACCTTGAGAATCCAAACTTTCTTACTGTAAATCAAGTAGGTACAATTCATTCCTCTCCTATTTCTGAATTGGTTCCTAATAGTCCTGGTATTATGGGAGGGGTAGAGGGGGATTTTACCGTGAGGAAAAGTAGGAAATCTACAAGGAAACAGAAGTAGGAGGTGATTTCTGGTTTTTGTATTATGGATTTTGTTTTTTGGAATTAGGGGTCTAAACAACCCTAAAAAACAATTAGCACTACAAGCTTGTCTTAAGAGATTATCTATTTCTTTTGTTTGTTTGATTGAATCTAGGATTAGGTCTCCCTCCTATTTGAATAATGTTTGCTCCTCCTTGTTTCCCAGATGGTTTCTTACAGTAATGTAGACCATGCTTCGAATGCTAGGATTGTGTTAGCTTAGAACCTTGATTGTTTTTTGTGTTCTATTCTAAGCTCTAATGACCAGCTGATTCACTTAAAGTTGTCCCTTAGGAACTGTTCTTCATCCTTCTTAGTGACTTGTGTTTATAAGTCCAATAACCTCAACCATAGGAAGAATCTTTGGTTAGATTTGTCTAATACTAACCTCTCTGTAGGTAATCTTCCTTGGATTATAGCAGGGGACTTTAATGCTATTTTGTTCCCCCATGAGGAAGATCCTATAAGTCCCTCAGCTATGAATGGGATGAATGACTTTCGGAAGTATGTTGAGGGCAATGCTTTGTATGATTTAAATTCCAGTGGCCCAAGTTTTACTTAGAACAACAAACAATGTGGAGATTTCTTTATTACTAGGAAGTTAGATAGAGCCCTCATTAACTCGGTTTGGAGCTCTAGGTTTCCCAGTTCATATAATGTTATTTATAACCCAAACATCTCAGACCATTCTCCAATAGTGGTTAGGTCTTTAGCAAACATGCAGAAGAGGTCTTCTCCTTTCAGGTTTTTTAATTTTTTAGCCTCTCAGCCCAATTTCCTTCAGACAGTAGAGGATGCTTGGTCCTCTCAAGTTCAGGGTACTCCTATGTTTTGTGTTGTGTCTAAGCTCAAGATGGTTAAAAAAGCTCTCAAAATTCTGAATTCTGGCCAGAGAGGTGATGTGAATGTTAGAGTTGAGATTTGCCAAATTACTCTTAATAACATCCAAGATCAAATGAGACTTTTGCCTAAGTCTTCTCTTCTAATTGCTAAGGAATTTGAGGCTATCAATGAGTTAATTAGAGCTCTAGAAGATCAGGAGTCATTCTTTAAATAGTTTTCCAGGATTAAATGGCTTAGAGAAGGGGATAGGAACACCAAATTCTTTCACAACTCACTCCTAGCTAACAGAAACAGAAACAAGATACATTCTTTAGTAGTGGGAAATGGGAACAGGATCGTTAGTATAGAAGAGATTTAAGATCAGTTTCTTGAATACTTTCAGGGTTCTATTGGGGATAAAAAGGTTCTTCACTCTTTTAAAGAGTTTGTGGAAAATCTTTTCCCTCATTCATTGCCTGATAATCTTTCTAATTCCCTTATTGCTGAAGTCTCAACACAAGAGATTAGTGAGGTTTTCAATTCGCTTAATCTTAAGAAGGCTCTTAGTCCGAATGGGTTTAATGAGTTCTTCTTTAAACAAACTTGGCATATTATTGGAGAGGAAGTTACCAGTGCCATCCAAGATTTTTTCCAACATGGAAAACTCCTCAAAGAGCTTAATTCCACTTTTATTTCTCTCATTCCTAAAAAAGATCACCCTTCCACAATGTTAGACTATAGGCCCATCTCTTGTTGCAACATGCTTTATAAGGTGATTGCTAAAATCATAGTAAATAGGCTTAGAGAGATTCTTCCTCACATTGTTAGTCCAAACCAAAGTGCTTTCATTAAGAACTGTCGAGTAGGGGATAACATCTTGTTGGCCCAAGAAAGTTTTAAGAATTATCACCTTTCAAATAACCAGAAGAGATGCGCTTTTAAAGTGGACCTTCAAAATGCCTATGATTCCATGCAATGGGATTTACTCATAAATGCATTAGTAGTTGTAGGCCTTCCTTTAAAGTTCATAGAATGGATCAAAGAATGTACAACCTCTCCTTCTTATTCTATTTTGATCAATGGATCTCCCTCTAAATTTTTTAGAGGGAAGTCAGACCTAAGACAAGGAGATCCCTTATCTCCATTGCTCTTCGTTATTTTTATGGAAGTTTTCTCTAGGAGTTTGAATGTTTGCATAGATGGTAGCCTTTCCTTCAAATACGATTGGAGGTGTAAAACCCTTAAACTCACCCATCTCTTGTTTGTTGATGATCTCTTAATGTTTTGTCATGCAAATCTAAGTTCAACTCAAACCTTGCTTAATTGTTTGTGTACCTTCTCTAGTTTTTTTGGCATAGACATGAATCCTTCCAAGAGCCAGTTTTTCTTATCTCCTGATATGGACCACCTGACTCATCAAATGGAAGTTATCTCTGGGCTCAAGAAAGGCACTCTTCCCATATGGTATTTGGGGATACCTCTCTTAATAGGTAGGATATCTAGGAGGGATTGCTTACCCTTATTGGACAAAATTGATGCTAGGATTAACAAATGGACTCATAAATACCTTTCATATGCGGGTAGACTCCAATTGGTGCTTTCTATCCTATCTTCTTTCCAAGTGTACTGGTCTACCCATTTCATTCTTCCTTCTTCCATCCTTAAGGATATAAAGTCTAAACTTAGGAATTTTCTGTGGGTTGGGAAGGTGGCTTCTAATTCTCATGCTAAGGTTAAATGGAGTGACATTAGTAGACCGAAAAGGGACGGAGGTTTAGGGATTAAACATTTGTCAACATAAAATTATGTCCTGTTAAGGAAAAGGATTTGGTATTTGTTTGATGATAGGGAAGTTCTGTGAGTTAAGTGGGTGCATTTTATTATTTTGAGAAGGAAAATTTTCTGGAGTGCCTAACCTACCAATAATAGTTCATAGAATTGGAGAAAAATCTTATCTGTGAGGGATAAAATGAGGAACCAATTCAGATTTAGGATAGGGAATGAAAATTCTACTCTTTTATGGAAGGATCCTTGGCATCCTAGAGGAATCCTGAAGAACTTCTCTTTTCCAAAGAGATCAATGATTCGGAACTACGTATGATAGCAAGAGTGTCTAAAATTATTAGTAATAATAAGTGGAGATGGCAAGAGGCAACTATAGAGATCATTGGTAACCTAGAGCCCCTACTGTACCGACCAAATAGCTCTAAACCAGATTGTTTGGAATGGTTAGCTAACCCTTTTAAAAAGTATACTAATGGTTCAGCCTATAATTTCTTGAGACCTCCAATACAGATTATTCCTTGGCATAAACTAGTTTGGTTTAAAAGCAACAGTCCTAGGTGTTTTTTCATACTATAGCTGGCTTTCCTTAAGAAGTTGCAAACGCGGGACAAACTTCTCTATCTCCATACTCCTAACCATTGTTCCTTATGTACCTCGGACAATAAGATTATTGAACACTTGTTTTTTGAATGTCCCTTCTCTAAAACCGTGTGGGAACAATGGCTCAACCACTTCCATAGACACATTCCCAACCAGACAAACCTTCAATCCATCCCCATTTGGTTTAACCAATCCTCAAATATCAAAACCTCTAACATTAACCTTTTCCCTATCCTTCTTTCTACTACTGTCTATAACATTTGGACTGAGAGGAATAATCGAACATTCAAAAATGAAGTCAAGGATGTGGGAAGCCTGTACTCCAGAGTAATCTTCCAAATTATGGAACATCTCAGCTCAAACATCGTGAGGAGGTAATTGCTGAAGTTCTTATTCATTAATAATTTTTTCTGCAGGTTTGATATTTTAGGAGTACCAAATGGAGGTCCAACATTTCTTAGGTCTCTAAAGCAGAAGAGAAGACAGGTTCAGGAAATATTCTTGTTTCCAATAAGCAAAACATGGAGTTGGCAGGTTAACGACTTTCCCGAAACAGATAAGAGGATTTCTAGGTTCAAGCTTTACAGTAGCAGAACCATCTCCTACGGTTGATTTGGATTGTAATAATTGTTGGTTGATTAATAGTGTTGTAAATTGATTCTAGGTTAGCTTGAATTACTGGTTAGATGAACTAGCTCTACAAGGTCTCTTTGGTAGGAAGGCTATTGTTGTCTCGATTTTTGTGTTGTTGCAGGGAAGTGATATGGCTTTCTCATGTATTTACCTTTGTTTCCTTTTGCTATATAAGAGATTACTACTCTAGTAGTCTCCAGTGATGTACATAACTTTTCAATTTTGTATAAAATCTTCTGATTTACCCAAAAAAAATAATTCCCTTTACTCCTCATTTTTAATTGGAGCAATTAAGACTATTTTAAATTTATTAAAATTAATTTTAATTTAAATAAGTAAATTTTGTGATAAATAAAAAAATCACGTCAATATTTTGCTAATGGGCTTTTAATCTTGTTAATAATTACATCAATTTAAAGTTAAATTATTATTATTATGAAAATTCTTTTTGAATACTTCTATT
This sequence comes from Erythroxylum baracoense, assembly GCA_025629805.1. Taxonomy (NCBI): domain Eukaryota; kingdom Viridiplantae; phylum Streptophyta; class Magnoliopsida; order Malpighiales; family Erythroxylaceae; genus Erythroxylum; species Erythroxylum baracoense. Next base: position 17,159,008 of record JAOTAY010000009.1, on the reverse strand, counting down.
TAAAGTATATTTTAATGTAAACATTAAACTTAAAACAGTAAACTTTTTTTCTTTATAAAATCCGACAACTGAGTACTGACCACTCACCGAGTCGTTACACACCACTCAAACTCCATGGCCGTAGCAACCACTTCGACTTCATTGTTTCATTCAATCCTCAACTCCCCTTCCATAGAAAGCTTTTCCGTAACTTTTTCACTGCCCTACCCGAGAGTACATTGCCATGGCGGGGACTTTTCAGTCTCCAAACGAGTTCTTCTGCGTACGAAATGCAGCGGCAATAACCCACAAGAGAGAGGAAGGGATGAGAGTTTAAAGGACGCACTTTCGGGTATAGTTGGAGAGCAAGTGGATGAACTGTTGAGCAGAGATGAGAATAGGGTACTGCTTGATGGGTTGGAGAAGGCTTCCCATAGAGTACAGATGGCAAAAAGAGACCTTGCAGAGATTGAAAGACAGGAACTTGAGGCTAAGGAATTGAAGAATTATATTGACCAGCTTGAAAGTAGAGCTTCCGAGGTCCGTTCCTCACGTAATTAGACTTTTCTGGGTTTTCTTTATTGATCCAAGCCTCTCTTTTGGTTTTATTTATTTTTGTTGGCATACTGAGTTTGATCGATTGTGTTTTCATTACTTCTTGTATTGGTATTTCTTGGGGATTGCCAGTCGTAATAAATCAGCTAGTTGTGCACCTAAATACCGATTTCTGATATTACATTGCCTTGGCACAACTAGGTGCAAATTTATTTTAAGAATAAGATTTGTGTTACGGAAAAGATTAGTAGCATAAGATGTGTGTTACGTGATTTTGATAGAAGAATTGGTCTGGGGAAGGTGAATCTTTTATTAAAATGGCCCTTCTAATAAAATTCTTAGATAATTAAGATTGCAGAATGCCAGAGGGAGATCTCGGAAGCAAGAGCCATGGTTGAAGAAGCAGAACGCTGTCTTAATGAAGATGGAGATGGAGATGCTATAGAAAATGAGGAAGAGAGACTAGAGTCCATAAAGGCAGCTCTCATATCAGCGATTGTTGGCACCATCGCAGCTCTTCCCATTTCTTCTACTCAGGTGTCCAACAGTGCTCAGCTTATACTTCCTTCAGTAACGACTTTTATTAGCTGTGCATTGTTTGGTGTAACCTTTCGCTATGCTGTAAGAAGAGATTTAGACAACTTTCAGCTAAAAACAGGGACATCTGCAGCATTTGGGTTTGTGAAAGGTACATAGTCACTCTAAAAGAGTAACTTAAAAGTATATCAATATGTATATGTATGCAAATGTTTGATTGTGCATTTGCTAAGCCACATATCAGAATAATATGTATGAAATTGATGTAGGCCTTGGTGCGTTGGCCCGAGGACCGCCGTTGGAGCTAAACGCTGGAAGCTTCTTGTTCCACGCTTTTGATGGTGCGTTTTGTATAGCTCAGAACTTTTTGATCTTTGTTTTTGCTGCTATTAGTCTAGATTTTTGCTTTAAGATTAGGCTATTGAGTCCTTTTCCTTTACAAAGGTCAAAGTCAAGCGTAGAATAAAATGGACTTCCCTTTGATATATAATATTTCAATGTATCATTTGGATCTTATCATCCCTGTGAACACAAATAGAAATTCGCTTGACATTAAGATAATGAAGCTTTCATTTCTTCAAATGTGTGTACTAAACATCCATGTACATTATCATGTCTCCTCATTATGTGCTAGCCAGTTTGTCGAGAACTAAAAACTCTTGATGTAGATTGGAACTATGATTTAGCACGTTTGTAAAACTGAACTAAATCTCCAAATACACAAGATGCTTGTAACGTTAATTTGATTTCATGCCTACTATTATTATCAAGTGGGAAACCTCTATCTTTGTCGTCCAAATTAACCATTACTTTACAAAATAGCTAATTGAGCTCTCCAAATCTTACCTTATTCCATTTTAAACTCGCAATCTTGTAACCAATTGAATAAATTATATCCTAAGAAAAGAAGAAAATCTCTATTCTACACATTTTAGAAACATAGAAACAACAAAGACATTCAACCAGAATGTCAAACATTGATCAACAAAGACTCATTTTGGCGCACAAGACCGTATGAAGGACAAATGAGGAAATAATAATATTTGTAAATACAGATTTAATTAAATTAAACATTTTCCAAGAGTTCAATAATTAATTTATAAATGTCAAACTTTTGCCATAGTTGCACAAAATTAAAAAAATAAAAAGGAAAGGTTTGATTATCTAACATTTCTCATATTATCATCATCCCAGTCACCCTTTGAATATTGGTGATGCTCCGAGGGAACTGCCCACTTTGGATTCTCATCCTTTGATTGCTCTTCTTCTTCTTCTCCTTCTACTCCTCCTCCTTCTCCTTCTTCTTCACCGTGGGGCAGTTTCTTGTAACCTTGTTTTGTCGCCTGAGACAACGAAGACCCATCATCAATATGTGTGTGTGTGTGTATATATATATATATAGTCTGATAATGGTACACCATTGTATGTTCATACCTCTCCAAAATGACCCTCCTCCATCTCAAATTCACTCTTTTTCATTACGGAAGAAAGAAAGTTGGAAGCTTCAGTGAATAATTGAACGCCTTGAAGATCACCATTACTGATACTTGCTTCCAACTGAAAAGAATATATATAAATAATGATAATTTGAAGAACAAGTGAAAATAAGTAGGGATAGAAAAGGAAACCTGGACATGAACAATGCCAATAAAAATGCTGGCAATAGGCAGCCAACTGTCCTCTGGGGACACTGACATGTTTGATCTGCAGTCAAACACTTGGATTAAAGATAACAATATCCAATCCATTCTTCAATTAACTAGAGAAAGGATTGTTTCAACGGGAAGAGGCACCTGAGATATGGAGCCAAGTAGACAAGTGAGTAAATAGCATATCGGCGTTCCTTGGTATCAAGCCAAGCGAATACCCAACTCTGACAATCAATTAAAATAACCAATCAACCAACCACTTCGTTTGTTCGTTCACGAACACTAAGAAGGAAATATTGATTAAACAGACCAGCCAGTTGAAATAAGGGATGAAACTGACGATGCCCATCACAGTAAACCTGGTATCTTTGGTGCTAATACCCAATTCCTCATCATCACTATCCCTACTTTTACTGCCATCATCAGCAGCCTTGGGCAAAAGAAATGAACTAAGAACACAGGCCCCGATCGCAACCACGAACGGCACGTCTCCAGAGAACTCCGCTTTACATATTCTACTTTTACTCTGTAATCAAAACATTAACCAACTACAAAACATAGTCAAATGATTAAATTTAAAAAACAAAAGAACCAACAAACCTTTGGTTGGCGATAGGGTTTGAGTTTGGAAGTACAAGGGCAAAAGGTGGGAGAAGTTAAAGGAAGCTTAAGCTTACGAGGAGAGAGTGAAGAAGAAGAAGGGGTCAAGGTAAGAGCGAGGAGCGCCATGGAGAGAGATAGGGAGAGAGAACATAATCTTGGGTTTTGGACAAGTCGGGAATCTCGACTGGGTTTGGGTTTATATTATAAATGATATGAAAAACCGGACCGATTGGCTGGTTTGATTGGATTGAACACAAACCGAACTATTTTCTGGCTCAATTTTTGTTTTTAACTGTTGAGAGTGAAATCTATGATGAAATAATAAATTGATCAGATAAATAACCTCTAAATCATTAACCAGATCAACTTTTTGCCTTTCACGTTTCTCCTTTGGTTTTCTGCATGGTTTTAAAAACCGGATCGGATCTACCGGTCCGACCGAAAAAATTTGAACCGACTAGTGGTCCTGTTCGATTTCACCTAATAACCTCTACATATTAAAACCGGCCGATTCGGTTTATCAGCGAATCAGCCGGTTTTTTGTCGAACCAGGCCAGCCGTACAAAACTTAAGTTTCATTTCATCGATCCTCTCGAGCTTCTCCTCTCCTCTCCACCGCCTTTTCTTCACCATCTTCTGATCTTCTCTTCACCATCTCTTACTACCTCTATAGATGTAGAAATCGAGCTCTTCTCTTCAGACTTCAGACCAAACTAGAAACAACCCTGAAGTTCAGGGATGGAATTTTCTATTTTGCTGCCAAATCATGTAGTCTTCCATTCATTAGGTACTCCAAACGGATAGTTGCGTTTTGTATGATGTTTTAGGTTGTAATTTGTTAAGTATTTAGTATTAAATTTAGAATTAAGTGTGTGTTAATGTGTTAATTATGTTCGTTGTGTGTTTAAGTGGTTTTTATAGGTTAGTTTAAATCTTTGAACTTAATTGTTATATTTTTTAGGTACCTTGATGTGTATGTTAGTGTTGCAGGGTAAACGAGGAAGATGTTGGGTCCGTGTTTTGCGTACCGGGGAGAACTTGGCCCCGCATACCTCAAGTTTTGCACGCAACCACAACCTGGTATCGTCCTCTTTGGTACTCGAACTCGAGACCTTAAGGTTTTGTTGCATCTATCTGCACGCCTCTTACCATTGAGCTAACGCCCCGGTACGCAAAACACGAACCCAACAGAAGAACAATGAATATTTGAAGAGTTTCGGGCTAAAAGACATAAGCCACGATCGGGCGCAGTTTGAATCAAATCGATAGGTAGAGAGTTGAATCAAACCGGTAAAGTTTTGTAAAGAGAGATCGAACATAGATTCCCGGTAGGTTAATAGACAAATTCATAACTAATTTAGATTTTGGACCAATTGCAAATTGAGAGATTGCAATTCCCATAATTTGAATTAGGGTTTATCAATTAGGGTTAAGAATTATAACTCGAGAGAGAGTAATTTACCCTAGGACCGTTTAGGCCCATTAAATCGGAATTTGCATAATTGGTAGATTTTCTTTAATTTCGAATTGAATCCCCCTTTCTCTCACTTGGTTATTTCTATGTTGGGTTTCATATTATTTGTGTGGTTTACTATTTTGTTCAATCTTATAGCACTTTAATTTCTCAAATTTGATTATTGATTGATTTAATTTCTGCATTAGTTGTTTAATTAGGTTTATTGCAAACTTAGTTGCCTTTAGATTTTAGGACTAATTCCCTTCCTCGTAAGATCGACACCTTAAGTACTACATGAATAGCCCATGCGCATGCGGTAATTACCAAGGTTATAATTAGTAAAACTTAGTGGGTGTAACTTTGAGCGAACAAAAACCTTCTATTGTTTTGATTTTTGTTTATTATACTTATCCGCTAACGATCCTTTCTGGGTCGTATAAAGAGGCTAGCCGTTGACTCAACCCTTAGGGCAGCTGTTCCATACCAAAAATCACGTAGAGAGAAGGACACCCTAAAGTCTTTATCGAGAAAACTAAAATGCGTGTAAAAAGAATGGCCAGAAAAGCTGGAGCACTGGTAACAATTGATGTTTGCCTGCTTTGATTGTAAATTGTGCACTGCTATTAGTGATATCTCATGACATGGCAAGTACAGTAAAACACTCTTGGAATTTATTTTTTAATACGTTGTGAATTGGGCTTAGTTTCTTTGAAAATGAAAGAAGATTTCAGGAGTTGCTTATGACTTTCTTCAAACATGAACAAATCCGGTGTTGAAGGATTAAAGGAACGAGCTGGAGCTTTTCTAAATTGGTTACAGATAGCATAATTCTTCTAGTTTGATAAACAAAGAAAAACAACAGTAAGGAAATGCTTAAGTGAAGTTACTGATTACAATGTTGCTTACAAATATGTATATTTGACAGGTAATATTTTTGGTTGATGCAAGTGGGAGCATGGCATTAAATAGGATGCAAAATGCAAAAGGTGCTGCGCTTAAGTTACTAGCTAAGAGTTATACAATCAGAGATCAGGTAACTTTGAAAATAAATTAACCACACGAGAAATTGCCAAAATCTTATGACTTACACCTAATTCTTTTTATTATAAATTTATTTCTTATGGTATAGCAGTCCCCTATAACATTGTTTAAATTAGTTCTAGCACATCTTCATTATACCCATATAATCCAATTTCCTTAAAAATAAATGCATAGTTTAATATTTTTGCCCAAGTTCTAGAGATTTTACACCTTTTTTTATGAATTCCTTGCATTATAGACAATTTAAAACCAGTCTAGGGATTTTTTTGAGTACCAATATGCTATGGTTTTATCCTTATTATTGATGTCCTTAAAGTAAGCTAAAAGAAATCTGTAGATGATTGGGATCCTACAATGTAGTTAAAACTATAATTTCAAGGGGAAGATTCTCTCAAAGCTTCTTTTTTCCTTGTGGCTCTGTGGCCAGTGAATTCCATGATATCTATTTTGCATATTTTTATACAATTTTTAAATTTCAATTTTCTTTCACTATTATGCCATGTAGGTTGCTATTATTCCTTTCCGTGGAGATGCTGCAGAAGTCCTTTTACCTCCTTTAAGATCAATTGCAATGGCAAGAAAATGTCTTGAAAGACTACCTTGTGGTGGAGGTTCTCGCTTAGCTCAAACCTCAGAATAAGGTATGAATTAAGTTTCCACTTTATTATGATTTGTGTTAATCATTTTAAAGAATTAAAGAGATCTTGTCTTTTGAGAAATCAAAGGTTGCGAAAAAGTTTCGTAATTATTCCGCTACGGTTGAGATCGGATCTCGATCCGATTTTCCAACAGCATGGTCAAGTTAAGCCAAACCACTTCTACATTCTTAATATTTGGGTGGTCATGACTTATTGTTAGAAGTCAATCTTAATCTATGATTATAGAATGTTTAATTGGAGAATTAAAGATAAATTAAAAGGAGTTTTAATTTATCTGGTTCTAATTATGAATTAGAATTAGAATTTATAATCATTGCCAATATATTAGGAGCATAATGAGTCACACATCAAAGAGTAATTTGTGAAAAAAATCAATTTAATTAAGTTGGACTTAATTATAAAGTTTGAGAAACTTTAGGGATCAAATATGAGATATTTGATTTTATTAAAATTAAATTAATTGGAATTAGAATTTGATTTTAATTATAATTAAAGAGATTTAATTTTAATAAAAAAATCTTATGATTTTTCTATTTAAAGGGAAGAGCTTTTTAGAAGCTAGCACTTTTTGTCTTCTTCTTCTCAAAGCAGTTGAGAATTGCTCTGTGGATATCATCAGAGGCTGGACGCTTGAATAGCTTGTCATTGATTGATTGAAAAAAGTTCCAATGATTTTTGAACTGGAAAGCAATCAAGGTATGATTTCTAAATCGTTTTATGATTTATTCAAGTTTATTCAATTATTAGGATCCGCTCGGAATCTGCAAAATTTTTGTTTTCCACTACGCCCATAATTCTATCACGATTAGATTCCAACAAGTTGACCAATAAATATCAAATCGCTAACCGGTATACGAGAATTACCAACGATGCATGAAATGGTGCACGGGAAACTGATTGTTTATCTTTGGAATATGAAAGAACCGAACTCATATGATTACAACACATGTAGTCAATATACCAAAAAGAATATGTATTGATATCAATTTGATCAAGAAGAGTAGAAAGATTAAACTTAGAAGGCTTAAGTGGGATACCTAGTGGCCACAGCAATGAGAAAGGAAGGCTTACGCCATTTTGGACTAGACTTTTAGGATCCTTTTCTAGTAACCTGATCAAATCGCTAACGGGTATACGAGAATTACTAATGGTGCACAAGAAACTGATTATTTATATTTAGAATATGAAAGAATCGAACTCATATGATTACAACACATATAGTCAATATACCAAAAAGAATATGTATTGATATCAATTTTATCAAGAAGAGTAGAAAGATTAAACTTAGAAGGCTTAAGTGGGATACATAGTGGCCACAGTAATGAGAAAGGAAGGCTTACGCCATTTTGGACTAGACTTTTAGGATCCTTTTCTAGTAACCTGATCAAACTTTTAGATATCCAATGTCCTAGTCATTTTCGATTATTACAATTATCCTTTCCTGGAGGATGAGACTTGTAGATTGTATATCGGCGAAGACAATTTCAAAGGAACTATAAAATTTTAGTACGGCTAACCTAATCACTGCAGATATAGGTTCTATGATAATGACCTCTATTTTGGGAAATAAACCATAATGTAGAAGGATCCACACACTAGTTCAAATTCAGAATAAAGGGACATCAAAAGTTTTATAACATTCATATGATGCTATTATTAAGCACACATCTTAGCTTTTTTTTCATCATGTCATTTTGAATTAGAGGCAGGAAGTTAATCCAAATAGCTTCTAAATGTGAAAGTAAATTATATGTATATTGTACAACTTCATCTCTTTATGTTACGCAGTTACCTAATGAATAACATTGAGCATGCAAATCCAGAAGCATTTTTGCAATTTCAAAACAACCAAAGTGTCTTTTTATTATTGGCTCACATGTATTATAGAAGCATATAAAAATTTGATGATTTTTACAATCATATTTTTCTAGTTATTCCTTGGAAGTTTTTAAAGTTTTTTTTTCTTCTCAATAGGTTCAACAAAGTTACCTATAATATGATTTCATAACTTGCGACCTCACAAAAAATTGGAGTTTTCTTGAGCACAAAACATATAGTAATGGGTTTAACAAAGACAAGACATATGCAGGATATGACAGTGGCAGGTGAGATAGGTGCAGGACAATGATAAGTTAATTAGAGAATAGTTCTGATAACATAGAAACATGATACTTTAAGAAAAGATTTGTATAGTAATATTTTATATAAAATATATACAAGAAAGGTTCTATAAATACACCTCCAATGACGTCAAGTTCCTCGCAGCAAAACTTTTGCAGCTCTTTGAGCGCAAGTTCCCTAGACTCTTACTATCTTCTCTTAGTCTCTGAAATATTCATAGCATGGATATAGTCATAAGGTTGGTTGCAGAAAAGCCAATGGTGATCTTTAGCAAGAGTACTTGTTGCATTAGCCACTCCGTTAGGGCGCTCATAAACCTTTTGCAACAAGTACTCTTACTATTTTAGGATGCGTAATATGAAACCCTCCGCTTCCCTATCCTAAACTCAAGGCTTGGAGCTATACACACTTGGTTCCAGAGGAGCCTTGATATTTCTTCTTCATTGAGTCCCAAATATCCTTAGAAGATTCTTTGCTAAGAATTGTTTCTAGGATAGAGTGATCAATTGCTTGGAATAAATAATTTTTTACTTTAAGATCTTTCAAATTTTAGCTGTCTAACTCCTTTTGTTGTGTTTCTATAAGAGCTTCATCTGCAGGAGCTGTTACACTAGATTCAACTACTTACCAGTATTCTTTTGATCTCAAAATTTTTCCATCAATATACTCCGGTGGTCATAATGACCATCAAAACAAGGCATGGTTGGTTGCACAAATCTGGATTTTGTAGCCATAGGTGAAATGGAAGAAATTTTACTATTGCTATAGGTGGACTCTCAGATCTCACATCATTTTACTCACAGGATAAGCAGTGGCTCTCTCTCACTGGTCAACGTAGTGGTGATGGAGATAGTTGCTGGAGCTTTACTGCTTAATGAGGAGCTGGCGACACTGGTGCCTTCTTCTTATTGGAAACTAGCGGAGTGAGTAGAAGGGAGTCAAATGTTTTCAAAATTATTACTATCGGAGATGCATCTAGAACTAGCATTCCTCAACAACATCTAGCGGCTGCTAAAGTTTCATATGAAGGAGATAAAGTGCGACGACGACAGGCACATGGAAAGGTAACAACATCAGTGGCATGGAATGACACTAGTATGCCAAGTGTGTTCATCGAAGTAATCAATGGTGGCAATAAATTATTGGAGGTGGCAGTTAGGAGGCTAGGGTTTGTTTTCTTGTGAAATTAAGGTTTTTAAAGTGGAAGAAGAGGGATGTTTTGTTATTGGTTTATATTATTCTATATTAGGGATAAGGAATTCTTACCTTATTGATACACTCATATTTTCATATATGTTTAGGACTTAATTTAGAGTCATTTATATTCTTTTCGTGTTCATCTATAGCTAGTTTATCATGTTTTAGCATTAATCGAGGTTCATTGACACAAAGCATATAAATGAAACAAATAGGCTCGAATTGTACTGTTTTTGGGTTTCTGGCAGACTTGACCTTTAGTCATTGTGGGATTTTTATCTTGAGATTGGTTTAGCCAAAAATAATGAAATTTCATACTTAAATTCTTGACTCATTAATGGATGTTTTGGGGACCAATTGCATATTTTTCTAAGCTGGAATTTAGGAGAAATAAATTCTCGAAATTTTTGTCAGATTTTGGATCGCCAGAATGACCTTTCGACGATGTTTCGACCATAACTTTTGACTCAGATGGCAAAATCCTGATTCAAGTCTCATATTGAAGCTAACTCAAAGACGAAGATAATAATAAAATTTTAGCTCCTAAGTCGTCACCATTTAATTTTTATGCACTGTCGAAATTGACCTCCATCCATTCCAACCAGCACTATTTTAACAACTAAGAGCAGCCTCCACCAATCAGCCCTCACCAACGCAACTGCAACAAGAGGCTGTCTCTTTGTACCCCACACTCCAATCTCTTAAGCATGCAGCCATCTACTCCCATCCACAAGAGCTCCATACTCTTATCATTCAATAAAAACAGCCCCACTTTATTGACCAGCTCCCACCTTTAATTATTTCAGCCTTCCATACCTCCACTCACCAAAACAATTACCCATCCTCTCCATCAACGCACAAACCCATTCTCAAGCCCCACATTCCATTCCACCAAGCTGCCTTCCAGTAAATCAAGAAGCCTCCAATCATTCCTCTCCAACCTCCAATCATTCCTCTCCACAGCTCTCTCATCTCTCAACCAATGCACCTTCACTTACCTATACCACCAGCTCTCCAACCTTGCATTCACCAGCCTATATTCAAGCACAATGCTCTCAAACCTTCACTTCTTCACCACTTTACCAACGCACATAATTCCTCTCCATGCCACACTTGTCATTTTCTCTCAAGCCTCTTTAGACGCAAGCTTTGATTTTCCTTTCCAATCTTCCACATCTTCAACATAGCCTCCATCCAAGAGCCAAAGACGCAAGCCTTGATTTTTTTTTCCTTTCCAATCTTCAACACTCTCATAACAGCCGCAGCCTCCAACCTTCCATTCACTAGCCTCCATATAAGCAACTCCATAACACCACACAACCCACTCACGTCTCAACCGATAAAAAGCCTCCATACACTCAACACCAACACAACTCTTAATTCCTCATCCACCATAGCCAAGCTTTCATAACCACTTCACCACTAAGCAACTAATTCATTCATCGCTCCACATTCACCTAGCCAAGACACAACACCGTAGCTCTCTCATCCACATCCACGTAAGACAGCCATCCATCAACGCAAGCCTTGATTTTTCAACTCCAACTCACCAACGTATAAACCTTCATCATCACTTCAATAAGAGCAGTAGCTCTCCTTTTATTCACTCAAGAAAAAAGATCTCCAGCAGCTACTTCCACGCACAACGCAGCTGGCATAACTCTCCAACGTCCACTATTTCACTGTCACGCAAGGAGAAGGGAGAGCTCATCTTTCTGCTAAAATTTGGAGCCATGCTTTTCATTTATATTTGATTCCTTCATGAGTCTATCTAGAATTTATGGTTGTGAATTGGTTGGCATGATGATTTATACTAAAACCTTAATTTCTCTTAGGGATTTAATATTTTTGTTGATGCTTTAATATTGAACATTGCTAAATCCATGACTCAATATTCATATACTTGTTGATTTTTCCTTGGGTTTATTAGTTATTCCTTTGGATTATTGGAAATTGTCTTCGTATAAATTCACCTTTGGAAAAAGGGAGTTTTTGCTAGAAGATTGAGGGAAATTTCGACTAGGATTTTCTTGTGAGTTGGGAGACCCAAGAAACTTAGGAGGTGAAAATCGAAGGTTTGGGACTTAAGAAACTCTAGGAAGAACTTAAGTAAGGAATTACTAAGTAATGTCTAGGGTGGATAAATTAATTCATCTTTGGGTAAAGAGGATTAATTACTCTTAAAATTCACCTACAAGGTTAGGATATTTCAGTTATAGAGGATAGCTAATTCAATATTAAGGTTAACAAAAATATCATTCCCTAAGAGAAAGTCATTCCTCTTTGTCGTTAAAACTTTTAATTAGCAAATTGTTGCAATCTTTTCTTAATAGGTTACTGCACAAATTTATCATATTCATAGTTATTTTGGTCGCATTAAATTGGGTAGTTGTTTAAAAATTTATTTAAGTTTTTTTCTTTTAAAAAAATTTCTTTACATTAATTTTAATTTCCTCAAAATTTCACTCAACCTGATTTTAAATACCGTTATCTAGCATAGATTTAAATTTTCTCATAATCCTTGTAGACACGACTCGGTTTTTACTGATTTATTACTCACTTCGACAATCGTGCACTTGCCGTTCACGACCACCTATAATAAGGAACACTTGGTAATATGATTGTCTAATCCTAATTTTAGAGTAAGGTATGTTTGGTAATAAGAATTATATATTCTAGGTTTGGGTTAAATATGTTTAGCAATATGATTGTCTA
>JAOTAY010000009.1:17110528-17128363 GCA_025629805.1 Erythroxylum baracoense | reverse complement strand
ATCTCATTATCATGATCTCATCATGATTTCCTTCATGTTATATTTTGTATCATGGACTTCATTAATTCGATTTAAGATCAATATAAATTCATATATAAACGAATATCAAATAAATGAAAAATGCCTTTCACTTTATTATTCAAATAAAGTCTGTACAGAAGTGCTAAAGGTGATTGCCTTTAGAGTACTACTTGAAACTTCATATGTTGGCTATGAGATTTGAAGAGCTAAGAATGGATGAAAGTGAAACTATTGGAGACGTTCATGAGAGGCTACGCGACATAACAAACCAAGCACATTAACTTAGGAAAAAGTATTCGAATATGAAACTTGTTAAGAAGACATTGAGATGACTGTCTCTAAGATTTATACCAAAAATTGCAGCCATAGAAAAAGTCTGTGATATCAATGAATTGTCTTTGGATAAGGTAATTAGAATTCTTACGAACTTTGAGATGAATTTATTGAGAGATAAATGTTGTGGTCTAAATAAAGCAATACAAATTAAATTCTATCTAGACCAAACTAAAGGCAAGCGTACCTTATCGACAAGTAATATAACATGGTAAGAACCAGATATCGTACCTAAGGGATTCCAAAATGCAAGACAATTAAATTAAACGATGCAAAATTACTTAGACGATCAAGAATTAATTGATTTGAAAATAAAATAAAAAAAAGCAAATTAAGGAAATATGCTTGATGCAAGATATGAAATAAATGTGACTAAACTTAATCAAATGACAAAAATTGGCTAAGGTGTCAAATTTCAATTAGATTAGGCACTAAAACTTGAACAGTGGATTGATTTAGGAGTTATTTCACTTAAGCAAGTTAAACTCAATATTCATAGGAATTCCTTTCTCTTTTAAATCCAAGTTACCTACTTGGTTCATAGATACTTCGGAATAAAAAGAAAACATTCAATGCAAAAAGCCTACAATTAAGTTCGTTAATCCTAGGTATCCTTATACAAGATTCTACGGTTGGTCTACGCGTTAGTCTCAAGTATGTTGCCCGATTGATTTTTTTGATAAATCAAATCCCAATAGTTATGGCATTCAATCATCTAAAGCCTTAATCTAGTTGATCAATCTAAATTAGGCTAAATATGCATTCAATCAAGCAAATAAAACAATACCACAAAAATTGTCCTAATCCAATATCAATCCTAACCTTAACCAAAGAAAAATTTCTTACACATATTCGTTAATGTAACATAAATCATGGTCATGATATATAATTTCATTGATTAAATCTACAAAAATTAAGCAACTACAAGGACATCAAGCTAGGAAGTAAAAAAAAACTAGACATAGCATTCTGTTAATTAGCCAAAAGCAGATAAAAGAAAGAAAAAAAACAACATCCAAAGCCAATGAAAATTGAACACTAAGAAAACAAAATGAAGGAATAAACTAAAACTAAGAATGTCGAATGAGTGGCCTTTTAGAGCTCCACTTTCCACCACTTCTCTATACTTAAAACCTTGAGTGCCCAGCAAAGAGAGAAGCCAAACTCAAGGTCGACACCTACACACACAAAAAAAACATCCACTTGGTTGTTCTCTAATAGCTTTCTTGATGTAGATCTCTCTTATCTTTACTATTCATTGATGTGACGAATAAGGTTTGTTTTTGTCCACCCTAATTCATGCCCAAAACCTCTTTTCTCATTAGCTCTCCTTTCTGTCACGTTGAAACTCCTCTTTCACGCTACTCATGCTACCTTTTCTGTGTTGCATCGCCAACTTCTAGCTTTCGCTACTCTATTTTCTGTGTTTCCACCCAACTCTTTTCTTTGTTTTTAACTTTAACGCTACTCACTCTTCAACACAGCCACCACTCTATTTTTTCTATCCCTTCTTCATGCAGCTCCTTACTCAAGCTACCCTCCTTTTTTTCTTTCTACGCCAGCTCTTCACATTTTTTCTCTTTTCTCTCTATTCACGCCACCAACTCTCTCTCTTTTTGTTATTTATTGATGTGACGAATAAGGGTATTCATGTTGTTGTCTTTTTCTTAGCTGAAACATTTTTAGGTCGTGGGCTGCTTCTCGTCATTTTGTGTCTAACTTCCTTGCTTTGTGCTTTTAAATATTTCAAACCCAATATGTGCCTAAAATTAAAACAAATAACTTTTAATTAATGCAATTTAAACATTAAATAGACAAAATTTTAGCAAATTATGTATCTAAAATCAATATAAATTGCCTATTAACAAGACGTGTGCAGTACCATCGCTTTTTATTTGTTTTTAAAACCTTAAATTTCAATATTATATAATAAAATTATAAAGGGTTTTACTAAATTTTGAAAAAAAATCCAAAGGGAGTTTTTATTAGGAAAAGTTTTGGAATTCAAGTTTATTTTTCAAGGGTTGAATTATTAAATTAAATTTGTTATCAAATCAATAAATTAGAATCAAGCAAAAGTTTTAAATAATTTCTTTCATAATTAGATTATATTAGAAATTATAAATATAATGAAATTATATTATTTTTATGATATCATAATTTTTTGAAATTTTAAATCCCTCAATAAAATATTAAGTACACGTTAGGAACATGATAGTTGCCTTCCATTATTTGAGAATAAAACCAAATTTTTATTTATTGCTTAGCTTGTTGAGTAAACTCAAGGTTATTTTAACCTGAATATGTTTTATCTTAAATTACTGAGTCCTACTTAACTAAATTTGTATGATTTGGATGAGTAAACTCTATGATCATATAGATTTAGAGGTAGGGTTTGGAATAATATATGTGATATATTTTGGCAAAAGTTATCACCTAACGATTCTAGGAGTCACATGAGATGTGATTGAAAAGTAGTTTTTTACCTAATTTAATTTTAGTTGATTTATTGAGCAAACTTAAGATCAATTAATTTTAAATAAGATCCTAGCCCACTAGGAAATTATTTGATAATTTTTTGATATAATAGTGAGGGCTATTATTTTGAATAAAATAGTAGGATTAATCAAATAATTTTAAAGTGCTTATTTTAATTGATTTTGGATATAAACTAATATTTGCTCCTTTTATGTTTTTCGATTGCTGAATTTGAAGATGAGTACCATCAACTTGATATTGAGGACCATCAACTTGATATTGAGGAGCATCATGGATGCTAACAAGCTGATTGGACCCAACTTTTAGATTGGTTACGAAACTTAAAAATAGTTCTTAGGTAAGAAAAGAAGTTATATGTTCTTAATACTCCTGCTCCATCAAAACCTTGTTCAGATGCAACTGATGAAGATTGGGAGAAATATCAACTTTATGTTGATGACATTGAACAAGCTATATGTGTGATGTTAGCTAGCATGTCTTCTAAACTTCAGAGGCAGCATGAGAAGATGAATGCACCTACTATGATACTGCATCTCAATGAGTTATTTGGTGCACAAAGTAGTAGAGAGATATCAAATCTCCAAGGCACTATTTTAATGCAAGATGACAAAAGGATCTTTAGTCAACCTGCATGTGCTAAAGATGATTAGGTATATTTGTCCCAATTAGGTTTTTTCATAGATCACGAGTTAAACGTTGATCTAGTGTTGCAGTCTCTATGTCCAAGTTTTTTGCAATTCGTCATGAACTTCAACATGAACTAGAAGGACATGACATTGCATGAACTATTGAACATGCTCAAGACTACGAAAGGGTGCCTTAAGAACGAAGTCAGTTCTGTACTTATTATCAGTTCTTCTAAAAGCAAAAAAAAAGGGCTTTAAGAAGAATAAGAATAAGAAACAAAAGGCTTCTACTAATGTAGTAAAGGCCAAAGGAGGTGTCAAGAAGAAAAGAAATGATAAGGGCACATAATTTTATTACGGAGTCAACAGATATTGGAAGAGGATCTACCCATCTTATCTTGCTGGCATGAAAGATAAGAAGCTTAAGGAAGTTGTCTATTCCAGTATGTTTATGATTGAGATTAATCTTTCTACTTATGTTCCACATACATGAGTATTAGATACTAGATGTGGTTCTCATATTTGTAATAACATACAGATGTTAACATGGAATAGATCGTTGAAGAAAAGCAAAGTGGACCTACGAGTTGACAATAGAGTAAGAGTTGCTGCATTAGCTATAGGAACTTATAGTTTAACTTTGCCTTCTGGCCTTGTATTAAAACTTGATAGTTGTTATTATGTTCCTGTTATTACAAGAAATATCATTTCTTTTTCTTATTAGGATTTGGATAGATTTCTCTTTGTAATTAAGAATAAAAATTGTTCTTTTTATAAAGATGATGTTTATTATAGATCTGGATTACTTAAAAATGATTTGTATGAGTTAGATCTTGAAAGGCTATTTCTTAATATAAATAGTCAGAAAAGAAAATTAAGTAACCAAACTCCATCTTATTTATAGCATTGTACGTTAGGTCATATTAATGAAACTAGAATCACAAAATTACATAAAGAAGGATATTTGGATCCTTTTGATTATGAATCATATAAAACTTGTGAATTTTATTTATTGGGAAAGATGACCAAACTATCCTTTAAAGGAAAAGGACAACATGCTAGTGAGTTACTAGAATTAATACATTCAGATGTATGTGGGCCTATGTTTATAAATTCTAAAGGTGGATTCTCATTTTTCATTACATTCATAGATGACCATTCTAGATATGGTTATATGTACTTGATGAAACAAAAGTCTGAATCATTTGAAAAGTTCGAAGAATTTAGACTAGAGATTGAGAAACAACTAAAAAAAGTATTAAGACACTGAGATCATATCGCAGTGGTGAATACTTACACGATGAGTTTCTTGGTTACTTAAAAGAGAATGAGATTTTCTCACAATGGTCTTCTCTTACAACTCTACAACATAATGTAGTTTCTGAGAGGAGAAATCGTACACTATTAGATATGGTACATTCCATGATGAGTCATGCAGTCCTTCATATGTACTTTTGGGGATATGTAATTTAAATCACAATATATCTTCTAAATAAAGATCCATCTAAATTAGTTGATAAGACACCATATGAGATATGGACTGGTAGAAGACTTGGATTATCACACTTAAAGATTTGGGGATGTAAAGCTTATATGAAGTGTGTTGTATCTGATAAGCTTCAAGCTAAATTAGATAAATGCAAATTTGTGGGGTATCCAAAAGAGAGTTTCAGTTGCCAATTTTATCATCCTATTGAGTAAAAGGTGCTTGTCTCAAGACATGCTACTTTCTTATAAAAAGAATTTATTCTTAAAGAAAGTAGTAGGAGTGAGTTGCAACTTAGAGAAGTTAAAGAGCCAGAAATTCACATCAAAATGGAACATGAACCTCAGATTGATACATATAATGTACAGTTGAGAGTTCAAGAGACACATAGTCCACAACGAACTGGTAGAATATGTTACCCTCCCATTAGATTAGATCTACATATTGAGAGGGAAAGGATAATGTATCGCTCATACATGATGAGCCTACTACTTTTAAAGAAGCAATGTTTGACATTGATTCTTTAAAATGGCAAGAAGCTATAAGATCTAAAATGGAATCCATGTATACTAACCAAGGTATGGACTTTGGTTGATGCACCTACTGGTATTGTATCTATTGCATGCAAGAAGAGAAAAATTGACATGGATGGTAATATACATACGTACAAAGCAAGGTTAGTGGCTAAAGGTTACAAACAAAAACAAAAGGTTGATTTTGATGAAACCTTTTCGCCAATAGCTATGCTAAAATCCATCAGGATCTTGTTACCCATAGTAGCATATTATAATTATGAAATATAGCAAATGGATGTCAAAGCAGCATTTCTCAATGGGAATTTACAAGAGTATGTGTATGTGACACAACCTGAAGGTTTTGAATCTAAGAGATTTCCTAATCAAGTATGCAAGTTGCAAAGATCCATTTATGAACTTAAGCATACATCAAGGAGTTAGAACATCCGTTTTGATGAGACAATCAATGAGTTTCATTTTATCAAAAATATGGATGAACCATGTGTCTATAAGAAGGTTAGTGGGAGTGAAATTGTCTGCTTAATACTATATGTAGATGACATACTGCAAATTGAAAACGACATACCTATGCTATAGTTTGTAAAGATCAAGTTATCCAAAAACTTCTCTATGAAGGATATGGGAGAAGAAGCCTATATTTTGGGAATAAAGATTTATAAAGATAGATCAAAAAGGTTGTTTGGATTGTCCCAATCCACGTACATATATAAAGTGCTAAAGAGGTTTAGCATAGAGAATTCCAAAAGGGATTCTTACTCATGTCGTATGGTATTTCTCTCTCACAGAGTTTGTTTCCAAAGACACAAATAGAGGGAGATAAAATGGATTGTATTCCATATGCTTCGGTAATTGGATCAATCATGTATGCGATGCCATATACAACACTAGATGTTTCTTATGCTTTGAGCATAATAAGCAATTTTTAGTTTAATCCTGGTGAAGGTCACTGGACGACTGTGAAAAATATCTTAAAGTACTTGAGAAAAACTAAAGATGTTTTCTTAGTCTATAAAGGAGATGAACTGAGAGTTCGAGGATATTCAGATGTTAGTTTCTAGTTAAATCCTGATGATAGTATATCATAATCAAGGTACATCTTCAATCTAAATGGTGGTGTGGTAAGTTGGAAGAGTTCTAAGCAACCAACCATTGCAGATTTAATGACTGAAGTAGAGTATATTTCAGTGTCAGAGGCGGCAAAGGAAGCGGTTTGGATCAAGAAGTTCATCACTAAACTTGGAGTGGTTCGTAGCATTGTTGAGCCTATAGTATTATATTGTGACAACAATGGTGTTATTGTGTAAGCAAAGGAACCCAGGTCTCATCAACGGTCCAAACATGTACTCAGGAAGTTTCACTTGATTAGGGAGATAATGGATCAAAAAGACATAGCATTAGAGCGAGTTCCCACTGAAGAGAATCTGGCAAATCCTCTTACTAAGTCATTGTCTCAAAAGAGACATGATCGACATATGGATGGATATAGTATTAGATTCATAGAGGATTGTTTTTAGTGCAAATGGGAGATTGTTAGTTTATGCCCTTGCAGCCCATCAATTAGATGTAAATTAATGTATGACATTATTTTAAGTAATGAAAAAGGTTTTATTTACCTTTATGTATTAATTTAATTAATATTTTATGTTTTAATACTAAAGATAAAATCCTAGGAATAATTACTGTGTAATTGAAATTATGATGAGATCATAATTATGAGATTCCATTTACACTTATGTATTATTCTTAAATGTTTCTAGCTGTAGTTTCATCAAGACGGGATATTGTCGAAACGGTAAAACTAGCACACATTATGTTTCTTTCCTATGAAGAAAGTAACTGATCTTATAAATTAAAGTATGGAGATACTTAAACTAATGTATGGATGATTATTAGAGAATATGTCACTGAATTGACCCGATTATGAAAATTCTGAATGAAATATTACTTATGTGTCTGTGGATTATCTCATAACGATGGCTGTATAATTGATCCTCAGACTTGCGATTATCAAGGTATCTCGTGTGGGAATGACTTTATTTTGATGCTACTTATGAATCGTCATAGGATAATTCAGTCAGTAGTACTTGGATACAATATGAATCATACAGAGATAGTTGAGTAAGTCAATAAAGGATTCGTCACTCTAAAGTAGTTAGAAAGAATGTTCTACTGTTCTTGATTAGCAATGATTAATGGAATTCTCTGGACAGAGTGAATTGACATTTGAAAAGATGTTTTCAAATTTCAACTATACATCAATTACTAATTACCAAAAATGAACATGATTGGATGAAAAGAGTAGACACTGCATCCATACTCTGTCCAATTGAAACATTGGATGACGAAAGGATTAAATTATACATCATAACCATACATGGATAGGTTAAGTCAATCACTTTGACATTCTTGATGTTTGGGTAATCATGACATGTGGGACACACATCAAAGAGCAATTTGTGAAAGAAAAATCAATTTAATTAAGTTGGACTTAATTATAAAGTTTGAGAAATTTTGGGGATTAAATATAAGGTATTTGGTATAATTAAAATTAAAATAATTAAAATTAGAATTTGATTTTAATTATAATTATAATTTTTAATTTTTAATTTTAATTAAAAACCCTAATGATTTTTGTATTAAACAAAGGAAGAACATTAAGAAGCTAGCACTTTTGTCTTCTTCCTCTCAAATCAGTCCTGAGAATTGCTCTGTGAATACCATCATATGCTGGACAATTGAACAGCTCGTAATTGATCAATCGAAAAAGATTTCAAAGGTTTTTCAACGGGAAGATGAACAAGTTACAATTTCTAATTTGTTTTGTTTTTATTCAAGTTTATTCAATTATCGAAATCCGCTCGGAATTTGTAAAAAGTTTTATTTTTCGTTGCCCTCGTGATTTGATCACGGTTGAATTCCAACACAGTAGTGATCTTTAGCAAGAGCACTTGTTTCATGAGCCACTCCATTAAGTCACTGATACATAAATTTGAAGCTAATCCTACAGTTTATAAACTCAATCAGATTCTAAATTGACAACACGTAAAGAAAGCACTGCAGCAATTGAGGTGTCAACCAAATGTATAGGTAGTCAAAAAAGAGGGTACAAAATCTCCAAACGATTGAAAGGCACAACAAAAATATATAAAATTTTGCTACTCTCTCGCACAAAATTAACGTGAATAATAATCGAAACCTAAAGCTACGATTAACTGTTTAAGTATATATGACCTCTATTTAAACTTATCCACATGCCCTTAGAAAAGAAGAAAGATGAATACCTCAAATTGACAAATCAATAAATATGTGACCTACAAGATATGTCAAACCATGGACATATTAAAATGTACGGACACGTCATGTCCTTTACTAGAGATCAAAGTCAATCCCAATTACTATACTAGATGTCTAATGTCTTTCATCTCAAAGTGTTGGCTAGGGTACCTTTTAAATTTTGTAATACACTAAGGTCATCACCGATAATGACCGTATCATCTGCATAGGGTAAAAAGAGGATGTAGCCTCTAGCTCTGTGTGGAATAAACAAGACATTTTCATATAGATAACAGAAAAAAAGTCAAGTTGATGAACAATAAAGCTAAATTTGGTAAACCATACTTCAAGGGCTTATTTGAGGTTGTGGGGAACCTTTTAAAGGTGACAAATAGTGTCTAGAGGATGATCATAACCTATTAATGGTTGTATACACATTTTTCTATAAAGGTCACCAATGAGAAAGGTATTTTTGACATCCATTTAAAATATTTGTTATTTCTTAATGGCAACAATAACTATGACGCTAAAAAATAAAGTGAGACAAGCTATAGTAGCAAAATTGTCCTTACAGTCAATAGCATATTTCTTAGGGAATCTTTTAATAACAAACAGAGCTTTATAAAATTCTACATCATCTTTTTCCTATGTTTTGATCTTATAAAACCATTTACAATGCACTAAAGTTTTGTTTGGGGAAGTGAAACTGGATCCTACATATGAGTTTCTTCTAAGGCTTATAGATCTTCTTTAATAGCTTATTGCTATAAAGCACTAACTTCTTTATATCTCTTAGGTTCATAAAGGAAAGTGATGGTTGAGTTAATAGAGCTATTTTTAAGATGATGGGGACTTATAATATAAGGTTCTAAACAAGAAGGGAGTTTAGTGGCTCTAACAGGTTATGATGATTGGGATGGTTCAAATGATCTTGGATCCTCCATTGGAGTTAGATCTTTAAGTAAGACATATGGTCTTTGTTTTAGAGGACCTGCATTTAGGAGAGACTCATACAAAATCGTTCATTCAATAAGGAAACAACTTAACAGAGGGTTAATGAAGAAAGAAGTGGAGAGAGAGACTTATAAGAATATGTTTATAGATTCAAAGATATATATAAAGATGGGATCCTAACATCTATATCCCTTATGCTAAATTGCATACTCTAGAAAGCAATATAATTGAGCTCGAGGTTCCAATTTTAAATTTTCATGAGGCTAAAAAATTACAAAATGGATAGAACCAAAAACTCAAAGGAGATTGTATTCAAGATTAGGACCAAAAACATGTTTATAGGGAGATTGATTACGAATAATAGTAGGAGAACACAATTGATAGTATAAATAATAGTAAGAGTTGCTTCTTCCTAAAAACATTTAAAACTAGAGGAAGAAATGAGTAAGGCCTTAATTATGTCAAGAATGTGTGCGTGTTTCTTCTTAGCTCTCTTATTTTGTTAGAATGCACCAGGATAAGATTGATGAAGCATTATACCATATAGTGACAAGAGAGTAAGGAATTAATTATCTTTATATCCCATGGCATTATCAGTTCTAAATAATTTAATTCTTTTATAAAATTAATTTTTAACCATTTGAGCAAAACATATAACTTGCAAGTTAGATTTTTTATGTATAAAGTTAATCCATGTATATCAAGAAAAGTCATCGATAAAGATTACAAAATATTTCAAATCTCCTATAGCAGGAAGAGGAAAAGGGCCCC
This sequence comes from Erythroxylum baracoense, assembly GCA_025629805.1. Classification (NCBI taxonomy): domain Eukaryota; kingdom Viridiplantae; phylum Streptophyta; class Magnoliopsida; order Malpighiales; family Erythroxylaceae; genus Erythroxylum; species Erythroxylum baracoense. The sequence continues at coordinate 17,117,864 of JAOTAY010000009.1, read as the reverse complement.
AAATATTATAATGGATCAAATTAAAAGGAGCAGATGACATAGAATTGTTATTATGTTAGAAAATTGCTATTATTAAAAGTTAAAATATTATGTTTGGCTAACTAATAAGATAAACAATTATCATATTCTTGTTTAACATATCCCAGAAATTTACTATAAATTTAAATATTCAAACATTAAAAAGAAATATGAAGACGAGAATGCCTAGTTCCTGATGCAATAGTAGCACCACAACTGGATTGATCCGAAGATAAATGGAGTGATGTAAGCTCAAAAAATCACCCCTCTTTATACTATGTCCCAAGGATTTGCCCATTGTTATGATAGTGCATATGATAATCATGACTTAGAAAAATAAACATCAAGATCAAGATGAAGATAATATAGTTATGTTGGTTTATGCCCTTGTAGCCAATTTATTTTGGTTGTAAATTTATTTATATGACATTATTATTATTCAATAACAGGCATTCTTTATCTTTGTGTATTTGTTAATTATTTAATTATTAATTATAAAGATAAAATCTATGGAATAATTATTATGCAATTAGAAATTATAATGCGATTATAATTATGAGATTTGAATTGCATTTTCTATATTATGCCTAAAATGTTTTTTAGTTGTAGTTTCATCAAGACAGGGTATTGATGAAATGGTTAGACTAGCTCATGTTTGTTTCTTTCTTATGAAGAAAGTAATTGATCTCATAAATTAAAGTGTGGAGACATTTAAACAAATATGTGGGTTCTTATTAGAGAATAAGTTTACTGAACTGCCCCAATTATGAGAATCCCAAATGGAATATTACTTATGTGTCTATAGATTATCTTATAATGATGGTTGTATAATTAATCCTCAAACTTGAGATTACCAAGGTATCTAGTGTGGGAATTACTGTGTTTTGGTGCTACTTATGAATCGTCCTAGGATAATTCAGTTGGTAATAATTGGATATAGTATGAACCATATGTAGATAGTTGAGTAAGTCAATATAAGATTCGTTACTCTAAAGTAATTAGAGAAAATATTCCATTGTTCTTGATTAGTAATGATATATCGAATTCTTTGGCCAAAGTGAATTGACATTTGAAAAGGTATTTTCAAATTTCAATTACAAATCAGTTACTATTTAGCAAGAATGAATATGATTGGATGATAAGAGTAGACACTATATCCATACTCTGTCCAATTAGAATATTGAATGACGAAAGGATTAAAATTATACTCCATAGCCATGCATGGACAGGTTAAGTCAATCACTTTGACATTCTTGATATTTAGGTAATCATGACATTTTGCTAGACGTCAATCATGATTTATGATTATGAATTGTTTAATTGAAGAATTAAAGATAAATTAAAAGAAGTTTTAATTTATCTAATTATAATTGTAAATTAGAATTATAATTTATAATCATTGCCAATTTATTAGGAACATAATGGATCACAAATCTGTTAGAGTAGTGCTCTAAAGGCAATCACCTTTAATACTTTTGTACAAACTTTATTCTGATTAATAAACCAAAAGGCATTTTTTCATTGATTTGATATTCGTTTATATATGAAATGATATTGATCTTAAGTCGAATTAATGAAATCCATAATACAAAATATAGCATGAAGGAAATCATAATGAGATAATGATAATGAGATTCCTATCATGTGCAATTATGTTAGTATCTAAATAATCCCTAGTCATAGGGTTAATAAGACAGGACATTATTAATCCAGATAGACTAGCACATATTATACTCCTTGATTTGATCAAGCAGTGGATCTCACAAACTGCAAGCATGAGTTGTTTAGAGTTAACATGTGGATGCTTAGTAAGGGTAGTAAGTACATCGGATGACTAGCTATGAGATTATCATATGGATTATCTATCGAATGTCAATGATTAATCTCATCATAGCAATAGTGCAAGTATCCTTAGACTTGAGGTACTTAAGGATATCTTGGATACCAATCTTGTGCTTTGACATCATTCCTTGTTACCCCAAGATGAGGTCGCTCTTAGGGTGGTGATTGGGTACAACTATTTGTATTCAAAGGTAATTGGGTAGCCAACAAAGGATTCACGACTCTTGATAGAAGGAGATGATACTCACGGCCTCTTGTCGGGGTCATTACTCAGGAGTCTCTGGCCAGAGCAATTATGTGTCTTGAAGAGAGTCTTCAATGACACATAGAGGAATGAGATCCTAGGACAAGAACTAACATCACTTGGACTAGATGTGATATAGTCAGTCTAGTGGGAGTTGACACATAGCCCATACTCCAAACCAAGTAGGTTATAGTATATGAAAGGATGAATTGTATGGTAATTGTCTATGGAAAGGTTCATAAGTTGGATAATTAACTATTGAAGAGTTTGTGTGTTAATCCACTAATATTCTGAAAAATTGGCATCATGAAACCTTCATGATTTGCTTGAATTAAAAGTTAATTTAGGTGCCTAAAATAACTGAGAACCTAAGGGTCAAACGCTTAAAAGATTAGATGAAAAACATAGTGTGCATGGATAATTTTAAGTAGGTCATGATCGTGACAGACGGTACGAATGAGTACATAAATAAGTTCTTCACTTTTGTACACAAGGTCTTACCACTTCTTACACACTCAAATGAGAGCATAAGGGCTCTAAAAGAGTTCTAGAGTGAGAGAGAGGTACCAAGAGTCTTGTTCTTGCAATTTATGCAATTATTGCATGAATCTAAGTGCATGCAATAAGCTTCTTGATCTATCTTCTATCATTTTGAGCATCTACTAGAACTCATCTAGTTTGGTGCTCAAATCACACTTATACATTGTTTCTTCATCTTCTTAGCATGTTCTTGGGTGATCAAGGAAGGGTTTGGTGTCTACAATAACCCAAATAAGGAGAAGAAATAAGAAAGGAGGAGAAACAAAAGCTAAAAGTTTTATATTTCATGTTCTTATATATATGTCTATGCATGCATGTATGATTCTATTTTTCCAGGTTATCATGATGTCATAATCTAGATTCTGACACTTCCGCTGCATTTGCATGCATCCATGGATAACCTAATAGTGGTATCAGAGCTTGTTCATGCATGTATTAAATGATATATTGAACATGTGTAAAGTGTTTGCTGGGTTGTGACTAACATGTATGTTGATTTGGAATAATTTGTGTAAATTGTATAATTTTTTTTTTCTGATTTTCTTTTTCAGAAATGTTTATAAGATGTTATATTATGTTTATGTCAAAGGAAATTGCAATTGAATGTCATTTGCTATTTTATTTCAAATTAATCTCTAGACTGTTCATATGTTGGTTTCTAAGAATTTTTGGAAAACTTAATGCATGTGTTGATTTTGAAAATTTTGTAATAATTCTAGAGAATTTTTTATTTTTCTTTCATAGAAATGTTTATAAAGTGTTATGTTATGTTTCTACAAAAAATGCAATTGAATATCATTTGCTATTTTATTACGAATTTAGTTTCAGCTTGATGCATGTATGAAGTTCTGGGAAATTCTAGAAATGTGATGAACATGCATTCATATAAATTCCATATTAATTTTTATAAAATTTTTTTTAATAAATTTTATGCATGCACATGCAAGATGAGATGTTACCACGTGTATGAGATGTATGACATTTATTGTTAAAGTGGTTATGTTATGCATGCATGATGTAATGTTTGACTAATGTTAGAAGTAATATGACAAGTGTCATACACATATGATGTGCTGGCTTATTCCATTTTCTTAAATAAATAAATCCTAGGAATTATTTTTTGTAATTTTTTATTAGGTACATTTAAAATGTGTATAAGACTCTAAAATTTTGCCATAATTAATTGAATTTGATTCAATTAATTAATAAAGTCAAAGTCAACATTGGTCAACTTTTTGAAAGTTGATGGAGTTGACTTACTTAATGACTTATAATTTATATATTTCGGTTATGAGACCTAAATAAGGGTCTTATATGGTAAGAAATGTATTATTTTGATGACAATAACATGTTTAATGCATGTGCTTGAAATTAGAGTTTCGGAAATTTTTTGAACATCGAATCGGTCTTTTTAGTATCTAGTCGGTTAACTTATTTATGTTGACGATTTTGGCCGTCAAGATAATTTTTACTAGTGCCGAAATTGTTTAGATAAATTTGAGATGACCTAAAGATATTACAGATGACTTATTATTGTATGAGAATTTTAATAAGGATTAATTTAAGTAGAGCATAGCATTTCTAGTGTGACTAGAAAAAGGGCATATATACTAGGATTAAAGTGTTTAATCTGGACATCAAAATAATTGAATTTTAGGGTTCCTAATCGAATCAATTCATAATTCAGATTAGCCAGGACTAACACTAGTACTCGATTAGGTTCAAGAGTTGAATCGAATCATAAACTTTAGATGCATATTCAAGTCACAACCTAAATTAGACCTCCTTTATATGATACATGCATTAGATGCATTTTAAGGGTAATTATGGACATAGGCTCAATTAAATTGAGTTGTCCATAATCTGAACGTATATATGTGATATACATATTCAAGATCATTCAACTAGTGATGAGACCAAAGGACAAAACCCTCAACCAAATATTAGGACTTACGCTTTCCATTGATATGGCAAGAACCAGAGTTCGTTTAGAGTTGGGTTGTTGAGCAAATCCAAGCTCGCTCTACACGAATATGTTCAAACTATGAAAATTAGATTTTCGGATTAATGGGTTTGTCCTAATTGGAAGCATTGATTTATTAGGCAAACCCAAGGTCAACGTGGATAGAGACGAAGTTGGATAATATACATAGGATGTATACAAATCAAGAGTTAGTAACCCAATGAGTGTGCTAAATCAACAGTTGATGGCACAAGTTGATAGTTGTATAATTGAATGCAATTGGTATGAATGATACCTACCAATTGACCTAAGGTGGCTTGTTGGGCAAACCCAAGGTCATCCTTAGTGATATTGGATATCAACCCATTAAAAAAACTATAAGTTTTCTCGAATTTGTAGTGAGGGCTATAGATTTGAATTACAATAATGGGACCCATAATGCATATTATTAAAGTCCTTATAGATATGCATTAAGTGTATTTCTTCTATGTTATCGAATCGTACGATGTCTTCTAGTGTGAACCTACAATCCCTGTTAGACTCCAACAAACTCACGAGACCAAACTTTTTAAATTGGCTACAGAATTTGAGAATTGTTCTTAAATATGAAAAATTAGGATATATCCTAGATGAACCATTTCTAGATCCCCCTGCTATCGATACATCTGATGAAGATCGGAAAGCTTATAAGAAGTTACTGGATGATAGTGAGTTGGCTAGCTATATAATGCTGGCCTCTATGCCACCAGAACTGCAAAAGTAGCATGAGGCTATGGATGCTCATACTATAGTCTACCATATGAGGGAACTGTTTGATGAGCAAGCTCGGTCTGAAAGGTTCGAGACCACAAGGTTACTTTTCCATTCAAAGATGGTTGAGGGATCATCTCCAATGTAGTATACACTGAAGATGAATGGATATATTAAGAGGTTAGGCAGTTTGGGATTCATTATGGATCATTAATTAAGTATAGACTTGATTTTGACTAGTTTTACTGATGGTTATTCACAGTTTGTGCTTAACTATCGGATGAACCAAATATCCACAACGATACCTAAGCTGATTAATATGCTCAAAACAGCTGAGCAGACTGTCAAGAAAGACAGTAAGGCTATGATGCTGTTGGACTCTGCTTCTGGTTCTCAAAAGAAGAACTAAAAAAAGAAGAAGAAGTCCAAGAAGCTAATGGGAGTTGTAGCCAAGAAGAAGGCAAAGGAGACAGCACCAAAAGGGATATGCTTCCATTGCAATAAGGAAGGACATTGGAAGAGGAACTGCCAAGCTTATCTAGAGTCACTGAAGCAGAAGAAGGCGTTAGATACCGGATGTGGCTTGTACATATGTGTTGATATGCAGGGTCTCAAAGATAGTAGACTGCTCAAGAAGGGAGAGATGGGCATACGTGTGGGAAATGGAGCAAGAGTTGTTGCATTAGTTATAGGGACATATGTTTTGTATCTTCCTAGTAGGCTAGAGTTAGTTTTGGAAAATTGCTATTATGTACCCATTGTGACTAAAAACACTGTATTGGTTTCATTTCTTAATAAAGCGAGATTTCATTTAACTTTTTCAAGCAATGGTTGTTCAATTAAGTTGAATGAAATGTTGTATGGTACTGCTATATTGTGCAATGGAATTTACATATTAGATATGGCTAATCCAATTTTAAATATCAATGACAATAAAAAACAAAAATAAGATAACCTAAAATCATCTTACTTATGGCATTGTCGACTTGGTCATATAAGTGAGAAACGCATGATTAAGCTACGCAAGAATAGTAGCTCAGGGACATTTGATTATGAATCATATGACACATATGAATCTTGCTTGTTAGGCAAGATGACTAAATTACCTTTTAAAGGAAAGGGTGAACAAATAAATGGGTTATTAGACCTAATACATTTTGATGTAAGTGGTTCGATGTTCATTCATACCAGAGGTGGTTTTGTGTACTTCATTCCTTTTATCGATGATTATTCATGATATAGGTATGTTTATCTTATGAGATACAAGTCTGAAGCATTTGAAATTTTCAAACAATTTAGACATGAAGTAGAGCAATAACTCGGTAGAAGTATTAAGTCACTTCGATCAGATCGAGGTGGTGAATACTTAAATGAGGAATTTCTAACTTATCTCGGAGATGACGGGATAGTATCCCAGTGGAATCCTCCTTACACACTACAATATAATGGTATGGCTGAAAGGAGAAACTGAACCTTGTTAGATATGGTAAGTTTGATAATGGGCTTAGCTGATCTACCGAAATCCTTTTGGGATTATACACTCGAGGCTGCTATTTATGTAATAAATAGAGTCCCTTTTAAGGCAGATAAAGTTACTCCATATGAGATATGGACTAACAAAAGGCCCTACCTTTTATATATGAAAGTCTGGGGTTGTTCAATTTATGTGAAGAATATTCAATCAAACAAGCTTGAAGCGAAATCTGATAAATGTCTGTTTATAGGATATTCTAAGGAAACAATTGGATATCAATTCTATAATGCTTTAAAGCAAAAGGTGTTTGTCACAAAGCATGTTGTCTTTTTAGAGAAAGAGTTTCTTCTAAGAGAAGACAGTGGGAGCAAAATTAAACTTGATGATTGTAAGCCCCCAAATTGTACCCTAGTTGGAATGTTTCATTAAACATGTATTCCATATGACTTAATTATGTTTTTAAAGAATCATACTTGGAGAATTGGAATTAAATTGGCATCATAGA
>JAOTAY010000009.1:17065053-17089706 GCA_025629805.1 Erythroxylum baracoense | reverse complement strand
ATCCCCAAAAATTATAATTAAAGCCTAATCACAATAAGAATAATAAAATTAATCCTCAAACAAATCGGGGTCCAACAGGATCTCCTGGGTACTGCCTTTACAATTAAGGATATGGGTCACGTAAAATACTTTGTTGGAGTTGAAATTGCTAGATCACTATACAGGATGATATTGTCTAAGCATAAGTATATACGTGACATATTTTCAAATATTGGATTATCGGATCTGAAAGCCACTGATGTACTTATGGTTCAGGGAACCAAACTTGACAATGATGATAGTCTTATGTTAATAGATCCTAAGAAATACAGACGTGTTGTTGGACAGCTCCTATATTTGAATTTTGCAAGCCCAGACATTACTTTTGCAACTCAACAATTAAGTCAATTCACTGCTGCTCCCAGAGAAACGCATTGGAAGGCATTGTAGCATGTACTGCGTTACTTAGCTGGGATAGTTTCAAAGGATCTACTTTACTCCACTACTACTGATCCCTCACTGCACGTATTTATCGACGCTAATTAGGCAGGTTGCAAGTTCCCAAGGAAATCCCTTGTTGGATTCTGCATTTTTTATGATTCCTCATTAATAACCTGGAAAACCAAAAAACAACAAACGTGAGCAGATCGTCTGCAAAAGCCGAATACCATAGCATGGCGAGCACATTCTGTGAAATTAAATAGTTGAGTTACATCTTGCAGGACTTGCACATCATAATTTCACTTCCAATACCACTTCGATGCGACAACATGGCGGCTGTGCACATCTCCAACAATCCAGTCTTCCACGAACGAACCAAGCATCTTGACATTGATTGTCATGCATCTTGTCCGCAATGTTGTCCGTGATGGATTTCTCCAAACGAGTCACCTATCCTCCAAGCATTAATTAGCCGATGCCTTCACCAAGGCCCTACCTCGACATATATTATCAGCAATTTTGTTCAAGTTAGGGTTACACACCTTTCAACTTGAGGAGGGGTTGTTAAGCCCAACGAATCCGAAGATTCACAACACATGAACAAAGTTCCAGCACATCATCTCCAGAAGAAAACAAAATGTAAAAGCCCACGTTTTTTTCATTCCGTTATTCTTTACAGTTTTTTGTCAGAAGTTTGTTATAGGTTGTGAAGAAATTTGTTACAGCAACATTCTTCCCTGCACATACTGGATATATATACCCTCACATAGAAATGAAATATTTGAGAGTTTTCTACCCAAATTCTCTTTGTTTGCTACTTTTTAACAAGATCAATGTAAACTATAAGCATAAATGAACAAAGATATGGAAGATGTTATTTATTATTCGATCACGAAATTCCCAAAGAAATAGTCGACATTGGAATGTTAAGGACAATTTAACTATACAAGATCATTACAGTTATTTGAGAATATAACTACTTATTTATCACGTTGTGCATTTTGGCAAGTATGCTAATAGGAATAGTTATTCTGTACAGCATCATAAACAGATACATCATTGTCAAATAATGATCGAGGCTACTTCAGGAATCAAATGACATATCTTCAAACTTTATTCTCTTTCAGCTTATATTCTATCATAATAACAAACTAAGAAAAGAAATGCAGCTCACCATCCTGATGAGTGGCATACTGACATCTATAAATAGAACTCCAACGGTGTCAAGTTCCTCACATCAAAACACTCCAACTCTCTAACAAGTTTTTACACACTCACATCGCCTGCTCTGAATTACCCTTCATAACAATGGATGCTTCGATTATGAGGTTGATTGCTGGGAGGCCAGTAGTGATCTTCAGCAAGAGCACTTGTTTCATGAGCCACTCCATTAAGGCACTGATATGTAGCTTTGGAGCTAATCCTACAGTTTATGAACTCGATCAGATTCCAAATGGACAACATGTAGAGAAAGCATTGCGGCAATTGGGGTGTCATCCCAGTGTACCGGCAGTTTTCATCGGGCAACAGTTTGTTGGTGGTGATCAGCAGGTCATGAGCCTGCAAATCAAGAACCAGCTCGGCGCTTTACTGAAGAATGCAGGAGCAATCTGGATTTGAAAGTATATATAAATAATTTCCATTTTCAAATTAACACCACAATGCTGCTATTCTAAACAAGGAGAGCGTAATAAAGTTCTTCTGCGGATGTAATGTGAAGTGCTGAGAACCAGCCATGCATTGTTGCTTGATCGATCGAGTCTATCTAAAATGTGAACTCTTTTTTCTATTAGCATTATAGTAGTATTTCCTGATATAAACGTGATAATTTTCTTAATTTCAGGTTTGTATATAACTAAATTACTAATACAAGCTAGAGGAGACGAATAGCTACATGTGTACCATAGTCTTCTGTTGAATTGAATAAAGCTATATTTAGTTGTTAGAAGGTGAAATACAGTTTCTAATAGGTTCAGAAGCTGGTTCAGCAGATTAATCCTCGACTTTCTTCTTCTACTACGGTGAATGACCTATGTTAATGGCTAGCGACAATGGATGTATCCATAATTGTTCAGTGCTCGAGCTTCTTATAATCTGTATTCTGTACTGATTTGAAATCAGAAAGCAACGTTACATGTAAGAGTATAAATGAACAACCCGCCGGGTAATAAGTAGGTGGGATTCTAAAACTATCCGTTTTATCATATATGTCAAGTAATGAGCCACAGTTTCAGGCATCCTGGCATAGACAACGCACTAACTAGTTAAATACGCCTGTCTCCGGATGCTAAAATGAGTTCTTTCCCCAGCAGAAGAAACGGTGACGATATTGAAAGAAAGTAATCGTGTGTTTAACGTAGAGAATATCGGAATAGCAACTAAATGTGAAGGCCTCAGGGTGATGCATGGTAAACGATTTGGTGGATCATTGATACGTTGCCTTCTCATCTTACTTTAGTTCCACTCCTAGTAGCGTTTCAGTCTTACAAGGGCCAAATTAGCTTTTCATCGTAAGCTTTTTTCCACTGTTCAACTTCTCGGCATTGTTTAAAAATCAAAGCCTACTTGTCACATCCATATCTCTTTGTGAGCAGAAGAGTTAGTTAAAGAGCTTAGTAGCTGGGGACTGGGGTAGATTCGGTTATTGTTTTCATGGAATCATTATTTTGATGATTTTCGATATCACGATGATTAATATTATCTAAAATATTCCTACGCACCAGTAAATAATTTAGGCCATGAATTCATTTTCTTATCATGATAAGTCCGCACCCATCGTGAATCCACCTTTCTGATTTTGCTGCCTGCATATCCCAAGTATTTAGTTGAACCATAAGGCCTATGTTGTCTGTCATTATTATAATTTTTTTTATTTTAGTTTGTTAAATTTTCAGTTAGATTCATTTCCTAGTAGTTTAACACTATTTGTTACAATGGCGTATAATCTGGGCGCCCTGAAGATGATGCCTTGGTAATTGCTAAATAAAACGAAGCTAGGTCTATCTCAGATTGATCTCTGCCTTGTGTTGTTTTTTATCAAGCTGTTATCTGTTCTAATTTTTGAAATGTTATTTAGCCACTAATTAGCATGGAATTCCTCGTCTGTGAGTGCAAATCAATCTGTCGAGATTTTGCTGCAACACACAACAGTTCTCAAAGAGAGAAGGGAAAAGAAAAGAAAACAGGAAGACAGCACTGTTGCACAAAAAGAAGAGGGAATGGTGAATTTCTAAAAGAAGAAAACAACAGGTAAGGCTCACAGATGCCATATTCACTCGGACAATTACGTGACCCCATTTCCTTATCCTAAAAAATCCCAACAGTTGTACTCAAGATCAATTAAATCCTCTGATTCGTCCTGTGTTCATATCCTGCTTGCACCCGATGAAGTGACGTCAGATCAGATTGAAGAATTTTTATCTGGGATTTGCGTATCTTTCAAATATCATGATATGTAATCTAGAAATAAAGAGTTCAGGAATATGTTTTAAAGAGGAGAAGTTGAACTTGATGAAGGAATAAGATCGGTTTAAAGCTGAAAAAATCTTTTTAAGGACCAACATCTAATCCTCATTTGTGATGCCAGGAACCGAGCTTGCATTCTGCTTTAGAATTTCAGTGGTCGATATTTCTCCACCATGTGGTTCATGACAAATCAACATGTTGACAGCCATTTTATCCATATGTCATCGTCTCTGAGTGACCCGCAGTCATATAAGGATAGAATCTATCGTATCGGACATGGAAAAGTTTTTCTGTTTCATCTGTTAATATCATAAACACAGAAATCGTATGAATTAAAAGGAAATTTCCTCCAGGGTGTATCCAGTATTTTGAAATGAGAGAAGATGGGCGTCTTTTTCATTTTAAGGGGCTGGAACCCGAATCATTTCTGGATAAGCCAGGTGGTACATATGCCATTTCCAGTTGGAACTTTTTAGAAAACTTGGTGGTTTTTATGGGCAAATTAATTGTTGATAACAAGGAAGTCTTGAGTTGCAATGGTTGATCAACACTCACGTAATGTAAGACTAGGAAAGAACAACCTTGAGTGTGATCAATCATCATTTGCAATGTCAGAAATGAAAAGCATAGATGGGAAACATTCTTATGGCAAAATGTTTCAGCAGAATGCACTGATGGGCTTAGTAAAGACGTGTACCATAAAAAGAAAGGGATGACAGCTCACAAGCCATATAAAATGATGAAAAGCCATAAATGAAAGTGACGACGATAGCAACTGGTCCTGTCGTAAGAGGCGTGCTCTAATTCCCGGCAATTTTTACTGGCTAATCTATTCTCTGTAAATGGAGAATATCTTTTTGACCTTTCATCTGTGTCTCGATAGATATCATCTGACATCACATTGGTGAGGTGATAAGCCATATCTAAATGCGTTTACTTGCAGCCACTACCATCATTCCTGGTTTGGTCAAGTTCTCAGTTAATGTCAGACTTTTCAGAAGATTAGTGGGTAACTTAACTCAATCAACGTAAGCTCCAAATGTGGTGTCGGTCAAAGTAATTGATGGTTTACTTTGTCATTCTAGCGGCACAAAATTTGAAATGAATTAAAAAGTGAACCTGTTTTTCCAAGGCCAAAGCAGGCCGTTCCCTTAGCTGAGGATAATTTATAAAATCATGCAACTATCAACGAAAGCAGATCTTTCTATGTTGCCTAATATTAATAGGTCTCTATTTGGTATCTCTAATGTAATTTGATTTTTTTTATTTTAACTATATTTTGATTTACAATTTCTTGTGTAATATTCTATTAGTTTATTTTTATTTTTATTCAAAACAAAAGTTTTAATATCACATTACATTAGGATTCTAATATCACCGAAAATATAAAAATCGAATCGAAGAATGGACAATTCTAAATTTTTACAATTGAATAGATTAAATTGGTTTAATTTTTTTAATTATTGGTTGACAGAGCTAATACGCCATTCCTACTATGCAATAGTCTTTAAGTTTCAGTCCTCTTGCTATGCAGTTCTGAAAAATTGTAGAATCCTTTTGCATTAAAATCAAAGGCTGATGCTCAGAATTAGTGTTGATTGAAGAATAGCTTATAAAGATATTGGTAAAGTCAATACAGTCAAACCGACCATTGGATGTAAGTTGGATACTTAAATGTAGAATGACCCGATGATAACTATAATGTTATTGTTTATGTGTACTACTACTAACACGTGCTTTATGGCAAGAATATAGATCAAGTGGTGGGCCAGGAATGCATCTCCTTGTCCTTGTACGGACCTTACCTGGTCCTTCCCGATCTTGCAATGCCATTAATAGCAAATTCCCTTTCTGAATTCTGAATAACTTTTACAAAAGCATAATCTTTTCCCTCCAATTACCTCTTTCAATTAAGCTTTCGGTTTTCTTGAGCTGGGCTTACGCGAATCTTTCTTTCGGGAAGGAACTGCCGAGCAAATGGATAAACCTCAGCTCTTTCTCCAACTCAGCAGATGCTCAAAGCAGATAGAACTGATGTTGAAATAAGATCGTTACCAAATAACTAAAATTGAAAAGTCAAGAAATGCTTCATGCAACTCCATCTCACTGACAGTGACACAGGAAAACCGTTCCCTTAAATAATGGGCAGTCTGGAAATGTTCTCATCACACGACTGCCACGTTTTTGCGTATTAGCAAACGAATCCAAATTGTTATCAAAAAATGTGGATGGAAAGATATACTCATCAGGTGATCATGAGTAGTAAATGTGGAATTATGACACATCTTCTGGACATTTTATTCCTTGGTCCTATGTTCAATCCACTCCTCTAAATGACCTTTATAAATAGCTGTTAGTTTGTGTTCCGGTTACTCAAAGCAAACAATCACAAGAATCTTCAATAGTATCCATCATTCATCTATCATTCCAGCTAGTAACAATGGACGCAGTGAACGGGTTGGTTGAAGATAAGCCAGTGGTGGTTTTCAGCAAGAGTAATTGTTGCATGAGCCACTCTATAAAGTCACTCATAAGTGGATTTGGAGCAAACCCAACAGTTTATGAGCTCGACCGAATTCCCAATGGACAGCAAATTGAAGGGACACTGGTGCAACTAGGTTGCCAACCGAGTGTACCTGCTGTGTTCATAGGACAGAAGCTAATAGGAGGTGAAAAGCAGATCATGAGCCTACACGTCCAGAACCAGCTCGTGCCATTGCTGATAGAAGCTGGAGCCATGTGGATTTGGAAGAAGTAAAGTCTAAACTTGTTCCAGTAAGCTAAAGGTTCCTCCCTTCTTTTTTCCACGGTATTCTTAAGAACATAAACTATCGTCGGCAAGGTGCAATCTACTTAAAGCGAGCTCCAACTCTGTTTAGTCCTTTTTAGGACTTTACACTTTCTAATGCAATAAGCTCCAGTGTTCGACAAATGTTACTTGTGTAATATCTACAATAAAGATATCATACTATTTTCAGATCATCACCATACGATACCATAACCTATAACAGATTGGAAAGAAATGAACTGAAGCACAGCAGTGACTAATAGATTAAGCCCAACTATATAGCAATTGAACTATCTCTAGACTTTCTGATAGTAGGGAAGACGACATGACTAGAAAATTTTTTTAAGTTCAATAAGCATATTTCTTTATGAAAATCCACTCATGGATTCCCCTGCAAAAGGAATTCTGGATAAGGGAATGTAAAAGTAACATCAATCGAATAGTTAACTAACGTGACAGAGTACAAGAAAGCAACGTCTCAACAACGAGGGAATTCTTGTGGGCACTTAACTTCACCTTCTATTCCCTATCATGAACAAATCCTAAATGCACATTTGAAGAATAATTAACATTTTGTAGCTGAGAACCACGTCTACGACAGAAGCTTCAAGCTTTTATATTTATCCCTAACACTTCTATTATGGTTTCTGACCGGATGATTTTGATTTCCAATTGTGCTTGGATTGTGAATGCATGTCAACTATTTTCAGAAAACAAGTAGTTATTTGTGCTTTGGTATCCATAACAAGCGGAAATTTCATTAAGCACCAACTACAAAGTACAGACCAAATATACATTTGGGACGAATTAGAGTTGGTTTTACTGTTTATAGCCCAATAGGTTTGGGGTTACCTTCCACAAGCAGCAATTATTCTTCTAGTTGCATTTATTCTTTCTCGTGTTCCTGATTCAGGCCAGCGAACAAGCACATTCCAGATTTTACCTAATTCGCCAACCAGGTTCACCATAAGCTATCATTTCTTCAGTTGTGTTTTAGAAGATAAAACATAAAAGAGAAACAGAAAAGGACCAAACCCTAATTGGTACATATAAGACCTCAATCAAGACAAAGAAAGATTAAAACACGTCTTTTTGCTCAAAAGCAGGAACCTGCAAGACACGAGGAACAGTAGCTGTGAAGAGACAACAATCCTACCCATGATTCGAAATCGATTATTTTTGGATGAAGTCATCAAGAATTCCAATTTTCTGCTCCAGAATCGCGTTTCTCCGCCAATTATCAACAGCTCTACGAACAGTAGCATTGGCCTGACGAATTTCGTCAGCAGAGAACTTGTGCTCCATAATTCCCAATGGCCCGGGTTCAAGTACCCTAACTACTGTTTCAATCTCTTGCTCCAGTTGCCTGTAATGTTAAAATAATGTTAACGGAATCAAAAGATTCATGTAACAGAAAGCAGGGAACTCTTAAGTGACAAATTGAATGATTTGGAAGTATGAGAAAAGAGAGATATTGAACCTGAACAATGTTGGAAATCCAGACAATGAAATACGCATTGTCGTTTCTCTCTCTCTCTCTCTCTCTCTCTCTCTCTCTCTCTCCGGCCACGGTCAGATGATGATAATCGGCTGAGGTGGAAGCAGCGAACTGGTCTTCTTACTCCAAGAGACAGCTTTCACGGTCATACTATGTCGTTTGGAATCAAGTAGCGGAAATTAGGGGTAAAAGATGCTATTTTAAATTATTAAAAACATATTTTATAATAGAAATTTCGTTTTTTTTTTAATTTTTGGATTATGACCACATTCATCACAAAAAACAAACTTGTGATGTGTTTGATGTTATTAAACACAAATCTTAATCTTATTCATAATCTAATAGATGCTTTGGTTGGTCAAAACGGTAATGTAGCAATCTTACTAATCCAATACAACACTTTCCAACTCATAATCGACACAACAAGAAGAAGAAAAAGCTGATGTTTTAATTTAGACACACTACTAGATTGTTTTTAGTTACTATACACTCTCCCCCTTCACGTATTCACACAATTATACAAGTTGATGATGATCATGAAACCGAGTGACGCCTTCTCCTCTGGAACAAGAACCTTGTTTCTGAATTGCCCTTTCCTCCAATTGGCTTCAAACTGTTTATTCTGAACAGGGAATTCAGTTTGTTCAACTTTTTTGTGAAAGATTTAAATAACTTGTTGGCAGGGTGAGTCCTTACAAGTTCCTGTTTCATGGATACGTGGTCCTTTTCTAGGTCGGTAAGTCGCATTCTCATTCTTGCGACTTCAAGCTTCAACTCCCTGTTCTCTCTTCTCACTGATGCGTAATTGTCTCTTGGAGATATTGCTCCACTTCCTGCTCCACTGCTTGAACGTTGAGGGAATTGGCCGTTTATTGATCCGAAAAAGAACTGATTGTGACCCCCATTCATGGCGTTTCTCAGCCTGATCTGCTCGAAGTATAGAACTTGGACTGCCATTTGAACTGGAAGTCTTTCGTTTTGTGCTGCGTGGCTACAGGCCTCTTGAGATAGTTTCTGACAGTCAATGGTCTTGCAGAGTCTGTAACGCTCGGAATCCTTAATGTTTGGATGAACCTGTACTAAAAAAAAAACTCTCAAAGTTACGACCTTTACATGGAATTCAGTGATGTTGTATCTTTCATGAAAGAGACATTAAAGTTACCAACTTTGAGGAAGATGTCCACTGCTCTGTACAGGCCGTCGCTAACTATGCGAGCATGATCTGGAAGCAATTCTGCTAATGCAATAAACTTCGATGGCAGCAAGTTTGAGTCTAATGCAACTTCTGCAAGATAGTTGTCAAGTAACTTTGACACCTTAAGAATTGAGCTTTGCTTAGGAGATCCAGGACTGTCGAAATCATAAACCATTTCACTTTCATCTCGCATATGATTGTCTTCGTCATCGTCCTCGTCCAAGTTGAGAAAGATGGAGAAGATCCTTAAGATTGAGTCCGTATCGTACAGGGTGGAGTGGTTGTTCCCATGAGCGTTTGCTGGAATTAGAATGTCTTCAAGGATTGCTTGATCTAGCTGAAGCCCGATTCTTCTCTCTAAATCCGATCTGCACGAAGTAGGTGCTGATGCTGCTATTGCAGTTTTCAACAAACTTGAAAGAAAAGCCATTGGAACTCGACTCTTCCTTGATTGGGTTGGTAGTAAGCTAACAATTGCTTCAACGATGACTCTTTGTTTCTTTTGCAACTCCAAGTCCAAGAGACTCCCTTTTACTAATTGAGTGTCCCTTATTACGAGTCCTTGAAGGGAATTGTGGGCATAATTTATTAGAATCTTACTGATCATTTCCTGCTTTAGACCCTTTGATTTCACAGCAGATAGAACTCTTTGGAAGAAATCCAAACTAAGCATTGTGAGTGATTTCCCCCACCAATCTGATGGTGTTTCTGGTTCCAAGTTTGACAATTTGTTTGCGGGGAAGTTATGATCTAATTTTAGCAGGCCAGAGGTAAGCTGCTCTTTACATGCATTGCTTGCAATTGCATTGATGAGCCTGCCAACCAGATTGATCTCTTCACAAATAGGCAAGAGTGTTTCACAGCGGTGAAGAACTGATATTGAGGTCGATATGTTTGGGAACACAATGTCCTTCAAGTAAACTTCTGTTCGGGCTTCAAGGTTCTTTTCTGCAAAATCTTCAGTCATTTCCAGGAAGTGAGCCACACAACGTAGCATAGCAATATTTGATAGTGTAATCTCAAGGTTTATGCCATAGCAAAACTTAGCAGCAAGCTCGAAGGCCTCAGGTCCACCAGGGACATTCGGGATACTTATGCGCGACACCTTTGAATCTTTCGCTTCCAACAGCATTTTCCTTATTCTTCCACTTCGAGAAACTAGAGGAAACTGCAAAAGAGTTTAAAATTCATACCTCGAGTACAAAACTGCGTAGTATATAGTCTGCAATTTCTGTCTATACTCGTTTCCTCAACATCTATCAGCACATAAATCTCCTTTTAACAATGGACAAATACCATGAATCCTAATCTGGCATTAAAACATTTACTAGCAAGTAGAAGCAGATATACGAACCTTATGGAGTGCAAAGCTTGATGCTCTAACTTCAACAGTGAGATCACTAGAGACATCAGAAATTGGCCTGCAAGATGGTAGAATGGAATGGGAAAGATCAGATCAGGATTATCTCCTAGAATAGTATTGAAATTGAAAAAACGAGGAAATTTCCAAGCAGAAAGAAAACGAACAATCATACATGCTGTTCGGTCCTAATAATTTCGAGGTCCTGTAGGAACTTCTGCTATAAACCTGTACACTCATTTCTGAAACCGTGACTACCAAACGGGTTTTCCCAAGAATATAGTCTGACTATAGACAGTAAAATAACCCAGAAACTACATAAGTTCTTGTTCTACAAATCTTAAGGTGGCCACCGAGATCCATAGACAGCAACAGTCTTGAGATGGCCCAGATAGGAAAATCATAATCCAATAATTACACATTCACTGAGACTACAGAAGCAGTACGGCAGGCAGTAATGTTTCAGTTCTTGACTCCCACAAAGCTGTAACTCAAGATCGCAGAATGATAGGCAGTAATGTTTCAGTTCTGAATCGACACAGATGGCCCAGATAGGAAAATCATAATCCAATAATTACACATTCACTGGGACTACAGGAGCAGTACGGCAGGCAGTAATGTTTCAGTTCTTGACTCCCACAAAGCTGTAACCCAAGATCGCAGAATGATAGTGCCTTTGTTAGGCGTCACATAGCTGTGCTTTTCTCAGCAAGCTTTTGTCATTTTCAACAACTTCAATACGATGTCCGTACTTGTTTTGAAGAGTAAAATGCTCACAAATTATTGAGCGGCAAAACATTAATAGCAGCTGGCAATTTCTGATAGTGCTAGGTGATTAACTCTTGCTGACGCTTGCGCCCTTGTCGTTGAAATGAAATTTTATTTGTAAGGTCAAGATCATAGTTTCGTTGTCAAACTCCCATACATTATAGTTACCATGAGGAGGTGTTTTGTTGCATTAATTAGTGCTAACTCTGGTGACTCAAACATGAGGCTTTAATTTGGCATGCCAAGATGATCTACCTTTAGTTTATGCAAATAATTCTATTCTTGATTAATCCAAACTGAAAATCTTGCAACACCACAGGAATATGTAAAACCACTACATTCTACTACAAGAACTACTCAAATGCAGTTTATTTCAATTTGATTATTAGAAGGCCAACGCATTCTGAGAAGTTTAGAAATGAAAACATAAACAGAAGGAACTTTATATTCTCTGGGAATCGACTTTTTCATTGAAGGCATACTCCTGAGATTGTTTCCATATCAGAAGACACCAACCAAGCATTTATTGCCAAGTTCCATTGAACCCCAGAAACTGAGATTAATTTTGGCAAACTGAGTATCAATTGTTTAGACAAATTTGAGAATGAAGTTTAACAGAAAAGTTGCCTAAAATATTCAACATTTCTCCAAAATTCCAGGGAAGAAATAGCAGTCATACAACGAATCCTTTCCAGCATAAGCAATCATCATTTTCAAACCAAAATCAAGCGCAGTATTTGGAAAACAGCTATCAAGTGAGAGGGAAACTAAGAGACGGAGGGTTACCATTCAGTAGCGTGCCTTATACTTGAACTTGGACGAAATGATCTCTTGCCAGATATGCTTGGCTTCAATTCACCAACAGTAACAACACCCATTTTTTCTGGCAGTTCAGCCTTAGGTTTCCGTTGGAGAGAGAGTGGAAGTTCTGCAACACCAATCCCTCTAACACTAGTCTGTCTTTCAAGAATATAATCCAACTGTTTTTAACAACCGACTCGTAACCAAAATGTGATTTTATTATTCTGCAGAGCTGACATGCTGTGCTAGCAGGTTCAACACCTCACCTTTCTTTTCTTTATCTGTATAATGCTATTCTCTGTGGGAAAGGAAAGCTGGAGTGAGGTGAAAGTCACATGAACCCATGCAAGATTATTAGAGAAGTGGTGATGACTTTGAAACATACTTTAATCGTGTTTATAATGTAGCCCTTAATCTAAAGTCAAGAAAATTGTAGGTGTGCGTTGCACTTTTCGGTGAAAGGCAATGTAAGACTTGCCTTTTGTTTCCCATGATTTTTGTTTTGAGAAAAATGCAGGAATCCTGAAGAGTTGCAGTGCTTTTGGGTGATATAATCATGACTAGTGAAAGCTACCCTCATAAAGATTAGCTTAGTTTAATACTATATTATGTGTAAAGCACACCAAAGTGGAAAACTTAAGATGATGTGTTGGGTTACAGGTTATAATGAGAACCACAGTACCTCAACTTAGCTTGCTTTATGTGGGAGATTAATATACTCCATTTTAGGCCAAGCTTTTGAAGAAAGCAATCCACTTAAGGAGCTCCCAAAAACCTAACCATGACGAGCTCCCAACTTGAGGTTAACAATCGTTCAGCAAAAACATAACCTTCAACTACTACACTTGCTCTCAAGCTCAAATCATACTTCAAGATAAGGGAAAAGTAAGTGAAGTTGATGATCTCTTTACTTTCTAATAAAGAATTTTGCAATTGTACTAGCCACAACCTCACTTTCTCTAAGCATAGAATTGATACAGTTCTCATAAGTAATAAAGATGCACTGTTTTTATTTTGGTTGTTGGATCAATGATGGCTTAGGATCACACGATCAAGTGGTAATGATGATCCCATCAGTTCGTGCTTTTGTTCGGCTGGTCGACTACTAGGTTTCTTTAAAACCTACCCAATTAGGCCTCACTAATCAAGTGGTTAAGATCATTTATACGACTTGCTTCTCATCAGCTTTATCTTTACCCTGTACCCCTTAAAGATCAGTACGCCTGCATTATAGGCTTTGCATTATAGCCTTTGTAACATTTCTTCCCCTCACTGGCTTTAAACAGTTGACAGATGAGAGAGAGCGAAATCCCAAGAGGTCCACCATAGTTTAGCATAGCTTTAAGCCAAATGGGTTTTAAATTCTGTAGGAATCTGCAGTCCGCGTATAATATTAAAGCAGTACCTAAATTTTCGGGACTAATTTGTCTAAATTGGAAGTGCAAAATGACATGCAAAATAACCAGAATGCTGCCAGGTTTCTTGGCCATGTCGTCTTAGTGACAAGAAATGACATGAGCAGTGTTTTAGACAAAAAGGAACAAAAACTGTCCTCAGACTGTGACAAACGTGCATCAGAAAGGTTATTTTGTGTGTGTGTGTGTACTATTATTGTATTTGCACAGAAGTATTGCATATGTATCGTTTGAATTTCCAGAAGACCAGGAACATATTATAAGACGGCCTCTCGAAGAATTAATAATGCGATTTGCCTCAAGAAAGGTGGCATAGTGTATGGGGAAGGTTTCAAGTGGGTACTTCAGCTATGGACCAAGGATGTGGTGTACTAAATTCTATTCCAATCTCTTGGGTTTGAAATCTCGAATCCGAACCATTACACAAAAAGGAAATTTGGCTCAAAATCTATGGGTGAAAAGAAGGTTGATGTATGGTTTTGTGAGGCATGAAATTTGGAGTGAGCAAAAGGAATAAGTAAAAGCCGAAAGGGGATTACACATGACGGGAAAAGGACCTTCTGAATCATTAGCACAGGTGTGCAAAGGTTGTGGCTACAATTATGAAACACTAGAGCCCACCATTTCAAAATCCTACCCTACACGACGGCATCATACCCTTATGCTCCGTTGGCCTTTTCTTACCTCTTAACTTATTATTTCACAGATGGTCGCCAAATTTTGGAATTGTTATCATGTGTCCTAGTTCAGGACGTCCAATCATGGACAGTAACAAAAGGAGGAGAGACCGTTAATTGATATGTCATGAAATTAATTGTGTGAGATGAGATTTGGTATTGTTACATGAGGAAAATAAAGCAAAATAGAGGAAGAACTATTGGAGCATTTATTGCCTTTGTTTAGGGCACGAGTCATGTCTCCCTATTTTCGTGGATAAATGATATTTCTTCTCAAGGATTGGGCTGATTAGGGTTGCAAAGATTTGAACTTTCTGTGGAAATTTGGAGTTTAAGCCCAAACAAACTTTTATCTTTTACATTGGAGCCCAAGCAAATTTTGAACATATGGCTCCATTCAGCCTAGTCCAAGTCTGGATAGACTACCCTCTTGTTATGTGGTTGGAAAACAGGGTCTTACTCTTATGCGAGTCCCAGAACCAAATCATGCACTAGAAAACCCTCAAGGGTTTGGCAATTCCAGTTTTTTCGTTTTAATCTAACGACAGAACATTAAAATGGCTGAGTTCTGACATGGTCTGAACTAGAACAGAATAGTCCAAAGACCTTTACAAATTCTGAGAGTTTAAACTCATTTCAACAATTACTATATGGTAATTGTGAGACCTTTTCTATGTTTGGATGACACCAATGTTGCACAACTTTGAGACTACGACGGTTGCATGTTTTAGCAAGAAGTTGATGCAACGAAACTGTTCGGAAAATTGTTAAGTCGCTAGAAAGTTAAAAAGTGTGTATGCTATCTATTTCGGCAAAATACAGCTACATTCAAAAATTAAATGATTGCGGCATCGTAGCAGCTGAAAATTCGGTTCCAGATAAGGTCAATTCAACTTTTGGTTTTGACAGTTACGAAATGACAGTTATGAAACGACGATTACTTTTAATTTTGTCAGTTTGTCAAACAAGTTAGTTGTAAGTTGTTCGTCTTAATAGAATGTTTAAAAGAGTCATATGTTTCAAACATCTGTAGAGTTGAAATTAGGAGAAGTTTAGCATAAAAGACAGAAAGGTTGGTGAAAAAACTGGTGTTGTAGGCTGAAAAATGGGTTGATTTTGCCTCTTTTCATATCTGATTTCGTGTAACCTTTGTTATGAGACATCATATGTTACACATATATTATATGATTCCTTACCATTGACTGCCCAAAACATCATAAAACTAAACGTACAGAACCTGTTCGAAGAAATGTCTTAAACACTAAAGTGAGGTTCATTTGTCCATATTTGGTTTTATTAGTGTGTGTGAAATTCCAGACCTTATTCCAACACTTTTAACCTTTCAAAGAGAGTTGGCTAAGCCTCTAAAGAGTGGAGATTGCAGGGATTAACGCTTGTTCGACAAAATGCTACAAAGGAGTGCCTAAAAAGTGTTTGAAAAATTGATTAACTGAAGTGCACTGAAGCTGTTTGGTGGAATTTCGCCGAGAACTTAGTCGAGGGATTCGAAGGTATCTTTCTGGCCTCAAAACATCATCGTGAAAGTTGGTAGGCGGAAACATGGAGCAATTGAGGGAAAGGATGGCTGGGTTGAAGCAAATTGTTAAACCAATTCTAGAAGAAGAGGGGTTCACCGTGGCTGATCTATGGGATTCGATAACCGAAGCATTTGGAACACATTCATAGACGATTTGATGACGAGGAAAGGTTACGTGCTTTGCAACAGTAATGGGAATGGCAACGTTGTTGAAGAAATTTTCATTGAGCAAAATGAGAAAGGTAAAAAGGTGCAAACCTCTTAAAGTTATAATCAACGAAAGGTTACTTGCTTTATATGCATTGGATCACATTATGAAAGGGAGTGTACGAGAAGAACGAAATTGAATGCATTATTGGTCGAAGAGGACAACGATGAAGTAACGCTTATCATTCCATTGATGATGGAAAAGGCACCTAGAAGCGGAGTTTTAGGACCTTTGATGAGTAAATATGATAGCTGCACATTGAAAGGAGTCGAGAGGAGCTCATATAGACTTCTTTCGATGGTGATAAGTAGCTGCAAACAGACTTAATAGTCTCATCTTTGATTGTTCCGTCAATAACAAGGAGGTTTGTTGTCCGTTGAAGTTTTAAAGTTGGTAGGAGGAGCTGTCACCACAAAATCTTGACGATAGCATGCACGAGTGTGTCATTTTGGTATACACTTACTTTGCCAGTAAGTGGCTAAAGACAAACATGCTAGACTGCTTGGGCTATCTAGAAAATTTCTAAGTCACTAAAAAGTTAGAAATGCACAAGCTATCCATTTCGGTAAAATACAGCCACATTTAGAAATAGACTGATCATGGCATTATAGCAACTGAAAATTGATGTTCGAGACAAGCTAAAGACCACTTCAGCTTTTGATCATGACAATTACAAAATGTCAGTTACTTTTGATTATGTCGAATATGTCAGTTTATTGGTTAAATTAGTTATAATTTGTTTGTCCTAATCTGAATGTTTGAATAGGTTATAATGTTTCAAACATCTGCAAATTTAAAATTAGGATAAATTTGACTTAAAAAGACATAAAAGTTGGAAAAAATGCTTAAATTTATCCAAAACCGTTGCTTATATATGTGTGTTGTAGCTGAAAAATAGGTTGACTACTCCTCTTGCTAGACCTCATTTTCTGTAACCTTTGTTATGAGACATCAATAAATATTTGTTACACGCATATGATCTAATTCCTTGTTATTTATTGCCCAAAAACACCATAAAGCCGAATGACAGAACATGTTCAATGTAATGTCTCAAACAATGAAATGAGACTTCTACATGTTCACCTGTCCAAATTTAGTTGTATTTATGTGTGGGAAATTCCAGACCTAATTCCGACACTTTTAACCTTAGGAAGAGAGTTGGCTACGCCTCTAAAGGGTAAAGACTAAAGGACCAAACACTTGTTTGACTAAATGCTTTAAAGGAGTGCTTGAAAAGTGTTTGGCAAATTAAGTGAAGTGCACTTAAAAGTGTTTGGTAAAATTTCACTGAGACCTTTAGTTGAGGTACTAAGTTGCAACACGAGCGACTCAAAGGCATCTTTCTAGTCTCAAGACAACTAATTATGGTCTCAAACGAGTGAGCGACCAACACATATCCGATATATTCGACGAAATGGTCTGCAAGTGATAATGTTAACTCGGGATGCTCCCGTCTAACGCTTCGCACACAAAAGGTTGAGTTCCATTCCAGCACGTAAACAAGTAGAACACACAATAAAATACCAATGGGCACAGGTTGTACGGATTTCGCACATTCCTAATGCTGTAAACAAGTAACCTTGAGGTCTACAGGGAAAAATATCAGTTATTTCCCATTAACAATGCAATGTCAATACCACATAAAAGGAGCAAAATATACATACGTATATATTTTTATATATACCTTACACTGGAAAAACATATTTGCCACTTCACCGAAGATGACCTTGACAGAAGACTTCAGTCCCAGTGTTACAATCTTCCTACCAACAGTACAAACTGTCATCAGTAATGCCCTGAAAGGTGGAGCCTGACAGATAACTTACCAACCAACTGAATTCACCGGGACAATTCTAGGGCTTGCAAAACTGGAAATTTTTCCTACTTGTCAGGAAGTAGTGCTGACATAACATAAGAACTGTAGTGACGATTTTCATTGTATGCTCTTTAAAATTCAAATACAGACAAGATCAAAGTACCACGAGAAGAATTGGGTTGGCCATTCTACTCAAATTAATGCAAGCTAAATTGGAGAAGCCATAGAGGTACTGCTTCTTGAAGCTTATTTGAGATACTATAGATGACTATAGAAAAATGATATGAGCATACAGATGGTCCTAAATAAAACTAGATCAGACTGCTTGACAAACCTTTTCTGCACAAACTATGATCTACTTAGCTCTACAGAGAATATATAAATAAAGGCTAGGCATACCACATCCACCAGGTAGTGAAATGATACCACTAAGCAAAATCAACTTGATCGACGAACCTCAACACTTTGTCCTGTGTTTCTGCCACTGGTTAAAGAAACTGAACTCTGACCTGAAAGATGTAGATCAGATAGAGGAACTGACCCAGTCTGGGAGAAAATCAACCCAACTGAACTGCTGGATGTGTTTCCAGAAGAAGGGATTCTGTTTAGGTAAGGATCCTTTTTGGTCCCTGAAATCATTTCAGGTTGCAATTCAGAAGAAGGGGAGGAAGGGGCCAGAGTAGCAAGCAAAGACCCAACTGGATAAGGAGTAACTGGCATGTCAACAAGAGATGACGCCAATGGACTGTATCTCATTGGTCCCATTGGATGATCAAATTTGCATGTGGATCCGAATTTGCAATGCCCATTTTGCAAATAGAATGAACAAGCCTGAGCTCCCTGTTTTACACAAGTAGAGTATGAAGAAGTTGTAACAACTGGAACTACATTAACATGAACAGAAACTTCATCTCAACATATATTCAATGCCATCAGAAATTATATGAAGAATGTTCAAGGTAGGTGACAAAAAAGTTGATATACATACTTATCTAAGGTCTCTATTAGCCATTTAAAGTCATGCCTAAGGTGACATCAAGAATGAGGATTAAATTAATGCATTCACATGAGTTAACTCCCTTCCCAACCAATGTATTTAAAGCCCATGTCCACAACGATAATGACTTTTTCCATCCAAACTCATTTTCAGCCTTATTTTACAACTCTAGATAATTGTACATCTGAGATGGGCTCGTGTTCCAAATGATTTCAACTTTGGTAGAACCTCAGATAATTACTCTGAACTGTACCATTGTGACTAGCAATGCTATGAAATCTGACCTTGTGGCTGAACCAATGGACAAAGGGAGCTATGCAGGTCTCCACAGATTGAACCCCAGGTAGCATGACAACCATGTATATGCTAGAACATATGAGACAGTGCACTCTTAAAAGCAAAACAACCACAAGCAGACTGTACCTTAACAGCATTGTATTGTATGCTAAAAAACAAATATAAAATTCAGAAATAAGGACGACTTAATTTGCCATGTGATGTGCAAAAGAAAAAAATGAACTAACAAACAAAAACATTAGGAAATACAGTGCAACTTGGCCACAAAATAAACTGGAAAATCTATGAAAACTGGGAAAAATTAAGCATCATGAAACACCACTTTTAATGCGTTGTAATCTAGCATAACATGAATGCAGAATTCAAACAGTTAATTTTAGAAGAAGAATGAGTCTACTGAAAATAATTAAAGCTTTAAACATGAGCTGTCTAATGTCAAACTGGCTGTGTTACCTACCGGACGTAAGGGAAGACCAAGCGGACTGAGAATACAATTTGTTCTTGGCACGACTCGATCCCGAGGATGATGATATCTGCAAGACAAACCATATTTACAGTCCCCAGTTCTTAAGTAGTATTGACATTCAGGTTCACCAGGTCTCTCTGGAAAGGTTTGTTCCTTCTGGTTACTGCTTGATGGACCAGTAGATAAAGATAAAGAAGGATAAAGTCCTGTAAGTGTTGGCGTAGAAGATGATAGTTGTGATACTCCATATAGAGATGTAGCTCCAACTGCAGGTTGTGCACTAGGAGATAGCACAGGGCTTACAGGCGCCTGACTCACATAAGCCATTGACAGAATAAGAGATGCATAATGTCAATGCTGACCATATTTCAAAACAATTATGATCATCACATTACCGAGTAAGGACTCCAACCCGGAAAAGGAACCACTCCAGGTGAAAACAGAAGAGGACCATAAGCCCCTTGCACGTATGAACCAGGTAACAGAGGAGGCCTCACCCTCAAGCTGGTGGATGATGTGCCATATTGGTCAGGTAAAGGAATTGAAGCTGACTGCACCGACTGATAAAATTGGGGTGCAGATGTTGGCACTGATGTGCCCCCTGGTTGAGGATGATGGAATTTACAAGTTATACCAAATTTGCACTGCCCCGTTTTCAAATAGTAGGAGCATTCTTTCTCACCCTGTCAAAATGGAGTAAAAAAGGATTCAAAATACATCATCAAACAGCTAATAAAATAAAAAATATCAGCAAATATTTTTATATAGAATTATGCAAATTTGCATTGCAACTGGTGGATATGCACGTGTAGGCTAACAAGCAAACCAATGGATTGGTAAATGGATTGCAAGACCAAAATACGCAGACATATAAGATACAAGGAAGGGGAAATAATATGAGAATTCAAACCGGTCGTAAAGGGTATCCGTGTATATTTAGTTGAACATGGCTCAATGATCCACCTCCAAGTTTCGGGTGGTTGAACTTGCAAGATGCACCAAATTTACAGGTTCCTGTCTTCAAATAGAACTGCCCATTAAAACAACCAACATTGTGTCAATCCAGGCTTATAACGTTATTTCCAAAAGAAAACAATTATCAACTAGGAACATTTGCATCAGTAAATTAACCTGGCATGGGGGCTCCCCTATTCGTTCCGGATACTCCCCCGTAGCTCTTACAGCTGCCTCAACCTAAGCAGTTTTGAAACCAATCAAAACAAGAAACATCTAAGCCATCCACCAAAACCATAACATTTCACAATTATAGTTTTTTCGCGCAGCTCATGAAGACACGAGAAAATAGCATAAATCCTTTTTCTTTTTAATCATTTGCTAGCCAACAGAGATAATCCGCCCACCTGATATTAACTTATGAAAACGTTCAGAATCTGGAACACAAATACTTAAACATTACACCCTTGTTGTTTCCACCAAGAAATGATGCTTCAGTCATTCATACGCGATATGCGTGTCATTAGAGTACAGATTACCCAGATGAAAAAGACACACTAGCAGTGAATGCGAATGTAGCAAAACTACAAATGATTGAGAGCTATACCGCAGCGCGATCGGGAGGGTGATTGTAACGGCACCTACTACCATACCCACAAAACCCGGTTCGCATATAGAACACGCAGTCCGGTGCTCCGGGACGCTCCGGGTAGGATTCATTACTAGCCAGCCCCAATCGCCACATAGATTCTGCACAAACCACAAAAACAGTCACTACATTTCCAAAACCCTAGAAACCAAAATTATTACTCCTGCATGCTCCTCCGTACGGTTAAAATAAAAATTAAAAACAAAAGAGAGGAAGGAGGTAAATGCAAGCGAAATGAAACGAAATTCAAATGAAGATGCGACCTTCAAGTCCTGTTTCGCCGCCCGCGAGTACCCACTCGGATTGCGATCCGTTTCTGGCTTGGCCCCGACCGTACAAGTCCATCTAGTTGCCCCTCTCACACACAGAAGTCTGTACAATTTACAAAGAATGAATTGAGAGGAGACTATTATAGAATCAAACTTAGAGGATCGGAAGACCTCCTACTAAACTGGACTGGACTAAGAAAAAAGAAGAAAGAGAAAGAGAAAGAGAAAGAGAGAGATATCTTTTTAACAGTAACGGAGTGGAGTTGAGTTTCTTTTTGCAATAATTATGTAAAAATAAAATGTGTGTGTGTTTGGGGACTGTCTCAGGCTCAGAGTCTCTGTGCCCGCCAAATTATGAGGTCTGCCGGACGGCAACGCTCATAGTCGCGGTTCGGCCTTTGAACGTGTTATGTACTGTAATGTTTGGACCAGACCTAGAGAGGGATTGTGATTAAGATCCTAAAATAGATTCCTAGACTTCCTCAAGTGTGACTATCTTTTAGTTAATGTAATATTAGTTTATAAGCCTTACTTCCAAACTTGGTTGTATGACTTACAGGCAGTTAAATCCTTAAATACGTTAATCCAAATCCATTACCGCAAGGTTGTGGGTTCAAATCAAGGAGGAGCAGCTTTTGTTAAAGTGATGTAATCTTTTTGATATGGCTCATTCTTTAGAGTAGGTACCTTTATCACGGTTTAGGATCAGATCCAAATTTACCTATTTATGAATTTAAGTGGGTGGCTCATAGATCTCAAGATTAGTTGGGCGAAGCCCAGAACCTGAATTATAAAAAAACAATTGTTTTAAAATTATAAGATAATTATTTTATATTTTATAGTTTTAAATTATTTAAAATTATAATATTAAAATTATTTTCATAATTTACAAGATTTAAAAACTATTTTATGATTTATTAAACAATAAGATACCAACTCTAATACAATTTTCAATAATAATTTTCAAGTACTTTTAAATGCTAAGTTTAAAAGACTCTATTTACCAATTTTATTTAATTAAGTTAAATTAAATTTAGTACAGTCTTTATTGAGTTGAGTTAAATTTTACCATATTAATACATAATTGTCAAATAATTAAAATTAGTATTATGTTAATTCAAGTTTTTAAATAAATTTAGTATTTGATTTAAATTAGTAAATTATTTATTTAAAATGCATTTTATACTCGCTGGAGCCGCCAAGTTTGGCATTGGGGCCCGCAGGAGTAGGACAAGAAGCCAAAGCGGAAGGGGCATTTTAGAGGAGTTGAAATTTTCCATATTTCACAAACGGCAGATTTGGACTGGCGTAGCTAAAGAGAAATAAAATGACAAAGATCATTCAACTGCTCTCGAAACTTGTGCATTTCAGTCAGTAAAGTACGTTAGGCGACAAAATATGCACATTAACTACGTCTACTGTTGGGCTACTTAGGTAACTTTAAATTTTTATTATTTATTTATTTCAGTTTTTAGTTTCAAGATAATTTGTTTATATATTAATGAGACTATAATTTCAATTCAAATAAAAAATAAAAATACTTTTATACTATCATTTTGGAGCCTAATAATAAGGTAATTTACATCTTTTTTCGTTTTTATATCAAAATAAGAACAAATATATCAATGTTTTAAATCTTAAGCTAGTTTTCTTCTACTTACTCTTTTCATATTTAATGCTCAAAAAATCATAAGATAAATTTATTCTTAATTATTTAAATATTTTATTTTTATTATAATATATTTCCTTAATTAAAGTTTTAAAGACAATGATGGAAGAATAAGTGAAAATGCATCTTTTTGAAAGATTATTAAGAACATAAAATGTAAAAAATTGAATAAGTTGTGTGTTTGGGGGACAGTTTGGTTCCATTTCTATTTTTCTATTGTGTTTTTAGTTATTTTCTATTTTTGATTTCTGGTTTTTAATTAAAAAAACATGTTTAGTTAAGATTTCTAATATAAAAATTGAAAATAAAAACATGTTTAGTTTTGTCATCTTGTTTTTATTTTTAATTATACTCTTATGTTAATTATTTTTAATATAATATATTATTTTTTAAATTAATTAATTCTCATTATGTTTAAAAATAAACTTTATGCATATTTTTATAATTAAAGAAATAAAATTAAAACTCTGTAACAAACAAACTTTGATAATTCAGATCACTGTCTCTTAGTCTGTAAAACACATGTTCTGGATTGAAGAAAAGATTGCTTGTCCAGAATTTCACACGCAAGTGATCATGTATCTTTCTTCCTCCTCTTCAACACACTTAGCTCTCAATTACTCAAACTGTGTGTGGTTTAATTTAGAAATAAGAAGCATTGAATTTAAGAGTTAGGAAACCTAAGATTCATACTTTCCATTGAATTTAAAACCTTCGCAGGAAAGACAACAAATGTGAGCCATGCACAAAGCTCAATCACTCCAACATTTTGAGGTCAAATAGAGAAATAGAAGATTTCAGTAAACAACAAAAGCTGCAGATGTCCTTAAATTTTGAGGTTTGTCAAAATGATGCTAACCGATCACTGAGCATCCCAAATTAAAATCCTATATCAATTGGTTTCAAACTATCATATGACGAGTGTAATTCATCTGTGATTTCAAAACCCAAACTAATCCAGAAAAAAATATACATTTTTAGATAGAGTGAAATATTATCTTTAGCATCAAACCCATAAGCTCTATACCAAAAACTAACTATAAAAACTTTCAAAATCAAGACCAATCCAAACCTAGATAGATTTTACTGAATTAGATACAATAGATGCATCACAACCATGTGCAAACTACTTTGTCCCATAAAACTTGTCGATTACCTAAATGATGAAAAATGTACCAATGCAATCGCAGACTCAAAATCTTTCTTTTTATAAGCAGCATACCCTGTAACACCCCCTCACCGTAGGGTACGCACCGGGACGCCCGTAGGTCATTTCGATATATATCCTATGATAAGGGAGCGCTACGTGCGATCTCTACAATACTCTACATGGCATCATATCAATTTGAATAATTAAAGCAGTAATTGTAAATCACAAGATTTTTAAAACCAAACTCTTCCTCT
>JAOTAY010000009.1:17038709-17049318 GCA_025629805.1 Erythroxylum baracoense | reverse complement strand
ATGTCTAAACTCACCTTTGGATTTGATTCTTGATGATTAATGAAGTTTATTCGATTGTGTTTTTTATTGATTGGATTACGATTTAAGTCATGTTCTTAATAACTTGGCGATTGACTGAGAGGGTGAGCTAAGTGAAAATAATCAATTTGGGTTAACAAGAGTTGTGTGAATTGATAGGTAAAGGATTAAATCAAATCGGTAGAATTGTGTAACGAGAGATCGAGCATAAGTTCCCGGTAGGTTAGTAGACAACTTTAGATCTAATTTAGTTTTTGGGTCGATTGCAAATCGAGAGATCGGAATTCCCATAAATTGAATTAGGGTTTATCAATTGGGGTTAAGATCTATAACTCGAGAGAGAGTAATTCATGCTAGGACCATCTAGGCCCGTTGAGTCAATAATTGCATAACTGATTGAGTTTCTTTAATTTCGAATTAAAATCCCCTTTCTCTCACTTGGTGATTTTTAGGTTGATTTTGGACTTGGTTGTGTGATTGCTTTTCTGTTGCTTTTAGCACTTTCAATTCCTATATCCGATTATCAATTGATTTACTTTTCTGCAGTAGTTGTTAGGTTTGTGACTTAGCTGCCATTGGACTTAGGACTAGTTCCCTTCCTCATAGGATCGACACCTTAGGTACTAAGCGAACGACCCGTGCACTTGCGGCAATTACCAAGCTTAAAAATATTGAAACTTAGAGCATGTAACCTTGAGCGAACAGTAAGCATAAAATTTTAGGTAAAAACATAATTGTAAGAAGATCTTGAACATATAAATTTCTCGCACTACAATAAACAATACACATACCTAGAGAGCTCAATTTAACTGCCATGATGCAAACTTACATAATATTCAATGAATTGATTTCTCTCCTTTATCCCTCTTTCTTACAATGGCTTTTAGATAGTGCGTTTTTCTTAAACGTAAAACCTAATATGTAATGACAAGACCAATTTATATCAATTAACTTTAATTTGGTACATTCATCAAGTAACCAGATCAAGGGTCATGATTAATTAACTTTTTAATTAGTATCAATTTGGC
The DNA here is from genome assembly GCA_025629805.1 of Erythroxylum baracoense. Lineage (NCBI taxonomy): Eukaryota > Viridiplantae > Streptophyta > Magnoliopsida > Malpighiales > Erythroxylaceae > Erythroxylum > Erythroxylum baracoense. The sequence continues at coordinate 17,048,272 of JAOTAY010000009.1, read as the reverse complement.
TTAGGTTTATTCATTAATAAGCCTAATATTAGGCCGCATAATAACATTCTCCCACTTTCCCTAATCATAAGATAATCATAATATCAAATAGCATATCTTTAAGTGCACAAATTAAACCTTGAAAGCTTAACATGAATGATTTAGCATGATAAACAACACATGCGAGTTATGGCACTTATACATTATAATTTTGCAATATACTTCCTTCCATATACTTCAATATATATTACTTACGATACCAAATCCATAATAGTGACATAAATAAAATGTCATGATCTAACAATGTGTCTTATAGAGTTTCCTGTTAAAATATTCAACAATAACACCTAGTAGGAATCTCACTGATACACAGGAGCTGGAGAAATCCATTAATACGCAGTCTTACCTCTAACTAATAGAGAGGCTATTTCCGAAACTTTCATATTAAAACTTTCACCATTATATAATAGGAAAACATAATGCAGTCAAAAACATATAACTGAGCTTAAAGTGTTATCATTAGGTATACATCATTCATCATGACAACTAAGACCCATTTTATATATCTTTTCTTTAAATGTCTTTAGTTGCAAACTCTTAGTTGATGGATCTACTATCATGAGATCCATCCTAATATGCTCAATATTCACTCCTTGTTTATGAACTTCCTCTTTAAAGGTAAAATACTTTAATTCCATATGTTTAATACCCTTGAATATTTATCATTGTCATAGTAATTTTTTTACGGCTTGGTAATGGTGTCAATAACCCCAAGTCCTGAAATAAAATTTTGCAACCACATTGAATGAATCGTTGCTTTATTGCATGCCACGAACTCTGCTTCTATGGTGGATGAAGCAATGACAGACTATTTAATACTCTTTCATAATATTGCTCCATTTTCCAAAAGAAGAAGATAACTAAATATGAAAATTATGTTATTAATACATTTAGAAAAATATAAATCATAGTATCCAATCACTTCCAAATGACTAAAACTTGAGCATGAAATTCTCTGTTCCTTATAGGTACCTCATTACTTTCTTTGTAGCTTTCCAATGATCAAATCCTAGATTGTATTAATATCTGTAGAACATACCGACCGCAAAACTAATATTGGGCCTTGTATAGGTTTTTAGATACATCAAGCTTCCCATAATTGGAGCATAAGGAATTGTTTCCAACCTTTTCTGTTTTACATCATTCTTTAGTCAATGCATGAGACTAAATTTGTTTTTGAATGGGAACGGTTCCTATTGAATAGTCATTCATATTAAATCTTTATAAGATTCTTTTGATATGGCTTTTTTAAGACAATCCTTATGATCCTTTATGGAAAATTTCAATTCCTATCATAAAGGATGCCTCACCCATATCTTTCATTTCAAAATTCTTAGAGAGAAAAACTTTCATCTCATGTAATATGCCCAAAACATTAGTAGTAAGTAATTTATCATCAATATATAGAACTAAGAAAATATACTTTCTCCCACTGACCTTTTAATAGATACATTGATTAACAATGTTTTCTTCAAAATTGAAAGATGTTATGATATCATTAAACTTAAGATATCATTGTCGTGAGGTTTTTTTAAAGTCCATATATTGATTTCTTAATTTTACACACCAATTAACCATTTGAGAAATCTTCAAGTTGGTCCATATACACTTCCTCTTTAAAATTTCCATTCAGAAAGGCTATTTTCACATCCATTTGGTATAACTATAAATCATAATGAGCTAACAATGCCATTATAATCTTTAATGAATTGTTATTTGAGACAAGTGAAAATGTTTCATCGTAATCAATGCCCGCTTTTTAAGTGAAACCTTTTGCAACAATTCTAACTCTATATCATTCAATATTACTCTTTGAGTTGTGTTTGGTTTTGAAAATAGATTTACACCTAACTCATTTAACACCTTGAGGCAATCTAACAATATCCTAAACTTTGTTGTCTTTCATGGATTTTAAGTCATCCTTCATAGAATCAATCCATTTTTTAGAATCAACACAATGTATAACTTGTGAAAAAAAAACTAGATCGTTATTAATTCCAATATCAACATCATACTCTCATAAATAAACCACATAGTCATCTGGAATGGTCGACTTTCTTTCTCTTTGAGATCTTTGTAAAGACATCCATTGTGGTTTACGTACAATAGTTAATGGTGAGTTAGTTTCCTGTGGGTGTGCTTCTTTATTCTAAGATTGTCTCGTATTTTTTGAATTTTCATTAATTACTTAAACAACATGTTCAACATTATAAGTTTCCTCATTCAAATGTTGCTCATTATTACCTAAAAGTTCTTTAATTACTGGTACAATATTTGGAAGAATTGTGTATGGAGAATTCCTTATTGTTAGAGGAACATCTAACTTTACTTCCTTAATATCCACATTATGATGTTCGACCCTCCCACCAACTTCACCATTATCAATAAATCTAGCGTTTCCAATTTCAACAATTCTAGGACTATGGTTTGGACAATAAAACCTAAACCCTTTAGATTTCTCAGAGTAAATAATAAAGTAACCACTAACCATTAAAGAATAAATTTTCTTTTGTATGGATTGTAAATTCTTGCATCTGTCAGGCAACTCCAAACATGCAAATGTCTTAAACTCTGTCTCCTTATAGTCCATAATTGAAAACGAGTTCATGGGACTACCTTACTAGGGACCCTATTCAATAAGTACATTACAATTTTGGGGGCATACATCCACTAGGATTTAGGTAATGAGGAGTTACCCATCATAATCCTAACAATATCTATTAATGTCTTATTTCGTCTTTTTATTACACCATTTCATTGAGGTGTGCTTGTTATAGTATATTGTGCGTGTATGCCATGTCTTTTAAGGAACTTTGCAAATGGACCTGGACATTGTCCTAACTCAATATGTTTTCCATTATATTCACCATCTCTATCACATCTTACAATTTTCACCTTTTTGTCTAATTGCCTCTTATCTTCATTGATGAATACCTCAAGGGCATCCACTGGTTGATAATTTTACTTAAGCAAATAGATATAACCATATTGTGAAAACTCATCGATAAAGGTAATGAAATATTTTTCTCTACCAAAAGATGGAGTATCAAATCGTATATAAACATCTGTGTGTATAATTTCAAAGAGTTGAAGGCTTCCTGTGGATCCTTTCTTACTTTGTTTGTTTTTTTTTTGCTTAATGTAATCCACACACACATTCAGATCAGTAAAATATAGATTCAAAAGAAGCTTATTCTTTGCTAATTTTTTCAATCTTAGATACATGACCCAATAGTCTATGCCACATGTAAGAAGAATTTTCATTCAATGCACCACATTTAGTTCCAACATTATTATGAATAATAAGCAATGATTCACTAAAGTTATTATCAAGTTTCAATTTATATAAACCATCAATAAGAACAACAGTACCAATGCATAATATGTTCTTAAACAAATTAAAACAACCATATCCAAAATCCCCTTTATACCTAATAACATCAAGTTTGAAATAAAAACTAGGTTCCTAGAAATTGAAGGTATACGAAGATTTTTCATAAGGTCTAAATGATGACTATAACTCAAGACTAGATGATAAGTCCATATTCCTTTAATTGGAGCCTTTATACAATTTCTCGTAAAGAGAAAATTATCATTTAGGTTTGTGATTTGGATTGTAAGAAATCTTTGCATTGTATTGGAAACATAAGCAGTAACACCAGTGTCAAGCCACTAAGAATTAAAAGGAACTTTAGTTAAGTTTGATTCATAACATACAGAAACATAATGTATACCTTTCTTTTCAAACCAAGCCTTACATTTGAGGCAATCTTTCTGTCAGTGTCCAACTTTCTTATAGACTTACATTTATATGCATCTTATTCCTTTTGAATTGTATGTGTAGCATTAGCAGATGATTTCTTCTTAAACTTGTTAACTTTCACTTTTAGTTCTTTATTAGCTCTTTGATGCTTTAAGTTAACAGTATGACTCTTTTGTTTCTTCAATCTTGCCTCCTCCCGAGTAAGCTTGCTGAAAAATTCATTAACCTCTCACTTGTCCATTATACTATTATAGTTAGTTTGAAAAGGGCCATACTTAAGAGTGAGGAAGTTCAAAATGAATTGTAGCATAAATGAGTCATCTGTTATCATATTTAATGTCTTTGACTTTGTTGCAACATTAGTAATCTCAATAATATGGTTCTGCATATTAGAGTAGTGCCCTAAAGGCAATCACCATTAGTGCGTTTTGTACAAAGTTGTGTAAAGACTTTATTTTCAATAATAAAGAAAAACATATTTCATTAATTTGGTGTTCATTATTTATAAATTGATATTGATCTATAAGAAAATTAATGAAGTCCACGATATTGACATAGCATGAAGGAAATTATGATGTGATCATACTACTGAGATTCCTATCATGTGCAATTATATCAATATCTAAATTATCCCTGGTCATAGGATTAATGAGACTGGACATCGTTAATCCGGATAGACTAACATGTCAAACTCCTTGATTTGATCAAACAGTAGATCTAAAAAACTGTAAACATGAGATGTTTAGAGTTGAGATATGGATGCTTACTAGAGGTAGTAAGTACATTGGATGACCTACTACAAGATCATCACACGGATGTCCTATTCTAATGTCGGTGATAATCTCATCATAGCAATGGTGAAAGTATCCTTAAACTTGAGGTACTCAAGGATATCTTGGATAATGATTCTATGCATTGACTCCATTCCTTATTTCCTTGGAGAGGTCGCTTATAGGGTGGTGATTGGGTACAGCTTAAGGTATTCAAAGGTAATTGAGTAGCCAATAGAGGATTCACCACTTCTGTGATAGCAAAAGATGATACCTACGGCCTCTTGTCAAGGTCATTACTTAGAAACCTCTAGCCGGAGTACATGTGTCATGAATAATGTGTTTATTGACATATAGAGTAATGAGTCCCAGGACGAGAATTGATATCACTTGGGCTAGATTTGATATAGTCAGTCTGGTGAGAGTTGACACTTTGCCCATACTCATAACTAAGTGGGGTATAACATGGTGAAAGGACGAATTGCATAAGAATTGTCTATGGGAGGGTTAGTGAGATGGTTTGTGACAAGCATGGGTTCATTTGTCAAATCGCTTACTTTTTGATCAATTGGGGGTCATGATGTGATGCTAGATGTCATTCATGACTTGCTTGGATTAAGTGTTAATTCAAGTGGCCAACATAATCAGGAACCTAATAGGTCACACGCATAAGAGTGACTCGGAGGATTCGTAAAATGGTTTTAGATAAAAATCCATTATATGGAGAGCAATAGAACCAAATGGATCCCAATAAGATCGGGATATGTCCCGATGAGATCGCGACATTGATATTGCTGAAACAGATCTTTGGTGTTTTTCACACCCGGGACCTGGTAAGACCGATCCTAGTATGACTAAACTACCTTAGCATTTATATATATATCTGTGTGGAAGATGAGGGAGGGTGTTTTAAAGTTAGGCATTTATTGTCTTTAAAGGAGAAAAGACAAAAATGCTAAAAGAAGAAAATCAAAAGCAAGTAAAAGGAAGAAGATCCTGAGAATTGCGAAGTAAGCTACTTAACTCTCTCATCTTTCTCATCTTCTTCATCTTCATTTTGCTTTCACGTTTTTGCTCTCCTTTTGTTTCTACGTTCTTGCTCTCCATAAAACAAAGAAGAGAGCTAGCACTCTTCTCTTTGTTCTAGCCATTTCCGAATCAAAGAGTTTCATTCGGTTAGTTTCTCTGATCTCTGCGTGGATACCGTTGGAGACGATTTGTTTTGGTCATTGTGGTTTGCGACAACCTGATGAGTAGAAGATCAAAGAACGAAGGAGACTACTAACAAGGTACATGGTTATTATATGAATAATCGATTTGTGTAAATGTCATGAATTCCTATATATATGTGTGTTATGAACATGTATGTGAATTGGGAATTTTCACCTAAGTTTAATGGTATTTCCTTGTATAGGCATATAGATCCTAGAATTTGGGAAAGTTCCAGAACAATTTTTTTTCCGCACTGCGTGATGCAAGCACTGGGATTTTCCTACAGTTGTATGAGAGCCACTTATGCCCATTATAAAGGAGAAACCATAACATGTGCGATGCTATTGATTGGTTATGACAGTTATGCATTCTGATTTCGATATTGTTTTTGAAATTTTCTTGCCCAGACTTGCTCATGAGATGTTTCTGAATATGTCTATGGAAGGAAAAAATTTATCAATGCGATTTGATATATTTTTTCTAATTAATTCCCTAGTGTTTTGGTTGTTGTGTTTGTGCACATTACATGAATAGGAACGCTTGCAAATTCGAGAGTAAATTCTATAAAAAAAACATTTTGGGGATTTTCTTTCACCACCCTCTTTTTAAGATGTTTGTAAATGTCTATGAAGATGGAAAAATGTTTTCGAGGTGATTGAATATTTATTTGAGAATTTCTTGTGTGCAATTGGGAATGTCTGTGTTGAGGAACACAGATTCTGGATTGGCTTAGTTTCTGAGGTTGGTTGAGTTTTTTTTGAATAAATTCTAAAAAAATTCATGGAACATTTTAGGAACATATTATAGCCTCTTTAATTTTCTCAGCATTTATTGAAATTGTTTCAATGATTTTTTCAAGCAAAAGACAAAGCAGGACAGTTTTGAGAAAACTGTTGGACCTGGTTTGTTTGAAGTGGTGATTGTGTGTTTTTTATTTCAATGCCTCGGATCATTTTTTATGTGATCAGAAATATGTTACTTTGATGTTGTATGCATGCCAAACTGATTTGCTTGAAATTGAGTTTTCAAAAATTTTCGAATGTCAAATTTATCATATTAGCATCTCGTTGGTATATTCAGTTCTCTTGATTGTTTTGTCCGTCACAAGTTATGTGACAAATGCCGAAGTATTCTCAATGAAGTTAAGATTACCTAGAGATACTTAGGGTGATGGTTTGATGTTCTCAAATTATTTGGAAATCTAAGAGATTAATATTGTATTAATCTATTTCGAGTATTTCATAGCTAGTATGACTAGATATGACAAGCATGATACAATTAAAAGTGTTTAATTGGTACATCAGAGTAGAGAGTGTTACACTTGGTATATTGTCATTTTGAATTAGAATAGAAAACAGACAGATTGAGAAATTAGCCGATGCTAACATTAAAAAGCAATTCGGTTTAAGAGTTGAATCGAACGTCAAATTTTTAGATGTATAACACATCACAACCTATACAAGAAAACTTTATAAGATGGTTGCATTAAAGAATACATGCTAGGGTTGGTTCGGTGGGATGATGGATGGTTATGGATATAGATTCAATGTGATTGATGAAACGTCCTAAATCATACCATATAGTCATTGTAACTATAATCCTACGAATTAGATGAGACCAGAATATGAAATCCCTCACACATAATATGAAAACTAACACCTTCCATTAATATGGGGAGAACCATAATTCTTTTAGAGTTAGGGTTGTTGGGTAAACCCAAGCTCGCTCTATACAGATATGTTCAAACCATGAAAATAAGATTTTCGGATTAATTGGTCGTTTTCACTAGAAGTGTTGATCTGTTGAGTAAACTCAAGGTTAACGTAGACAGAGGCGCAATTAGGTAGCATACATCAAAAGTACGCACATCAAGAGTTGATAACCAATTGTGTGTGCATACATCACGACTTGATAGCACTAGACGATAGTTGTAGTTATGATGCAATTGATATGACCGATATCTACAGATTGATCTAAGGTGGCTTGTTGGGTAAACCCAAGGTCATTCTTAGTAATGTCGGATATCGACCCACTAGGATACTTTGTCATAATTTGTCTTGGATTTGTAGTGAGGGCTATGGATTCTTTGAAACTAGTGGGAGTTATATGCATGTCATTCAAGTTTGTATGATCATGCATGTATTTATATTCTAACATTCTTTCTCTCTTCACATTTAGGTTGATTAAAGATGTCTCCCAGTGTGAATCTGCGCTTACTAATGGATTCTAATAAATTGAGTGGACCCAATTTTCTTGATTGGTTGAGAAATCTGAGAATTGTTTTCAGATCTGAGGAGCTAGGATATGTCCTAGACGTTCCACTTCCTGATTCCCCTGCTGCTAATGCTTCTGATGAGGATCAAAAAGCATATCGTAAGCATCTCAATGATAGTGACATCACTACCTACATTATGCTAGCCTCTATGTCACCTGAGCTGCAGAAGCAGCATGAGTCTATGGATGATAATACCATAATGTTTCATCTTAGAGAGCTTTTTGATGAGCAAGCTCGGTCTGAAAGGTTCGAGACTTCAAGGTTACTTTTCACGACTAAGATGACTCCGGGGGCATCTGTAGTGCATTATGCACTGAAGATGAATGGTTATATTGAGAGGTTAGCCACCTTGGGTTTTGTTATAGACTATGAATTAAGTATTGACTTAATTTTAGTTGGATTGTCTGATAGTTATTCACAGTTTGTGTTGAACTATCAGATGAACCAAATCTCCACGACAATCCCTGAGTTGATCAATCTGCTCAAGACAGCAGAGCAAGTTATCAAGAAGGATAGCGAGCCAGTGCTAGTGGTGGTGGACTCTTCTTCTTCTGGTTCAAGAAAAAAGAACCTAAAGAAGAAAAGATCCAAGAAATCAAAAGGAAGTGCAGCCAAAAAGAAACCTAAAGAGACTGCGTCGAAAGGAACTTGCTTCTATTATGGCAAGAATGGCCACTGGAAGCAAAACTGTAAAGTCTATCTGGAGTCCTTGAAGAAGAAGCATGCATCAGATGCCCTGGCTCCTTCAGGTATGTTTTTCATTGAGGTTAATACTATTTTTGATCATAACATATGGGTATTAGATACTGGTTGTGGCTCACACATATGTAACGATATGCAGGGCCTCATGGACAGTAGACAGCTCATGAAGGGAGAACTGGACCTGCGTGTGGGCAATGTAGCAAGAGATGTTGCATTAGCCGTAGGAACTTATTTTTTATCACTCCCTAGTGGGCCTGTAATTAAACTGGATGGTTGTTATTTTGTACATGTTTTGACAAAGAACATATTGTCTGTTTATTGTTTAAATAAGTTGGTTTCTATTTGAATTTCAATAGCAATGGTTGTTCTATTAGTTTAAATGGAATGTTTTATGGTACTGGTACATTATGCAATGGAATTTACATATTAGATATGTTGCATCTAATTATGAATGTCAATGACACGAAAAGACATAAATGAGACAATTTAAATCAACTTACTTATGGCATTATCGCCTTGACCATATAAATGAGAGACACTTAGCTAAGCTCCATAAGAGTGGTAGTTTAGGGTCATTTTGTTAGGCCCCGTTTTCGGAGTCTAACCTTCAGAAAATCATAAGACTTATCATTATCGGGTCGTCTTCTCAAAACTCCCCTTTTCTAGGTTCAGCTCAGCTCTTAGAATAGTCGACTACTACGATGGTAGTCGACTAGTCCATTTACCCCTTTCAACCTGAATACCTCAAGGATCAGCGTTGGTGAGTCCACACTTTACACATATACCTGCTTCGGGGCTATTA
>JAOTAY010000009.1:17001559-17027805 GCA_025629805.1 Erythroxylum baracoense | reverse complement strand
CAGCATCAGGTTCTCAGCAGCCTCAGGTTCTCTAGTAGCTTCAACTCCTACATTGCCGCTGGAAGCGAGACGTCCGTAATTGATCCGATCAAGGAGCTGTGCCCAGGGGGCTAGAGGACCATCAATAGGACAAATTCCTATTTCTCTTCTTTTGGCGTAACTCGAACTCAAGACCTCCTTTTAAAGGAGAGCCTTAAGTGAGGAGCTGAAGCCATTAGGCCCCTCCTCGTTGTCAAGGAGAGCCCTGGGTGTATTGAGTTCCTGTTCCTGAGCAGAAACTACAAAGCGAAATGACAATAATAACATGTGTATGTATCACCAGTTTTTCAAAGTAAAAAAGGCGCATTTTTAACAACTGGTTTTGACGTCATTGTTGGTTTTGATGTCATTGTCAATGAGTCGCTTGCTCGTATTTATCACAGCTACTTATTTGTGGGTAAGGTATGTATATATTTATATATATGTACCCCTCAAAGTATTGACTATTTACATCCATTCACCATATTGAACCCAACAAAATAAGGGAAGGACTAGGCAACATTCCACATTAGACATTGATAGTTATGTGCTAGTCCTGTCCAATAAGTAATGCTCTCTCTCGCATGCCTATTTATCTACAAACAAGTAATGCCACAACCGCTTCAAACAAACGTGTAGATTGATAAAAGGCAACTCATATGACTAACCTATCCACATGCGTAAGATAACTTCCATGAAGGGGTGGCTCTGAGTCCTAAAGATTGTATGGCTTGGGAGTCCAAAATTATTTTTAAGGATGAATATATAATATATTATTTTTATATATAATCCAATTTCATGTCCTATGTCGCTCCACAATAGGCTTCCACATCTTTTAAATTAATAACCATAAATGTTTTATTTTAAAATACTTTTCTTCACGAATAACTATTTTATTTATTTAAAATATTTTATATGTAATAGTTAAATTATATTAATCAAACAATTATTAATATTAATATTAATATTAATAAATTTATGTTGTAAAAAATCAAAATTATAATTTTTTACATTAAAAACTACAAGTAAAAACAAAAAAGAACCAAACAAATCTTTTATAAAAATAAAAACATAAATAAAATGATTTGACATGTTGGATTGACAACATGCGCAAGCCCTTGGCTTGGAAACGACTTTTCTCCCACGCGCCATCCTAGTCCGATTTCTCAACAACAGACATAATGAAAGCTAGTGCTAATTTTCGGGAGATGGTGATGTTTAGGTCCTTATCTTAAATGAAGATGGACCGTCAACACTCAACACCCAGTTCTACTGTCTAAAACTTATCTTTAACTTTTTCATCTTTTAAATATTAAATATATAATTACAGTAATTTTTATATACTTAAAATTTTGATTTATCATATCAAGACAATTTTTAAGAATACAAATTATAAGAATTTATAGTTTATCACGTACAAAATTATTAAAATAAATAAAATTGCATGTTATCTTACAAGTTTATTTGAAGATATTTATATCATAAATATATTATACTTTTTATCAATAAAATAATTATTGAAAATACATTCACTAATAAAAGTTAAAAATGAAAATTGGGTTGGAGTTGGATGAATCTTGTCCTATGTGAAATCAGACCTTTTATAATAAATTTTAGCGTTTTTATGATATTCCATTAAATTTCATATACACGTTTATACGAACTCTTAAATATATGAATGAGATTTAATAAAATAAATATAAAATAAGGTAATTAAAATATATTATTTTACGGGGTTATTAATGAATGACAAATAGCTTAGTGAAAGGAGATCGTGACGTGCACGCGCGAACGGTGGGATTGGTATTAGCATTTAGTACTGTTCACATAAATGCCAGACAAAACTAGTGAAGTAGAAAACGAAAAGTTGAGGGGTCAAAACGTAAAAAGTGAAAAGATATTCTCTCGTAAATGTGACCTCCGGTTTTTAGAGTTCAAAGAGAAAAGGAAAAGAGCCAAAGAAAGGGAAATTAATGGAAATTAGAATAAAATAAAGAAAAAAAAGGAAAAAACACCGCTCTTCCGATACACCAAAAACCATTCCAGAATTTCCTCGTCGGTTCCAGCTATAGAGATCGCACACAAAGCGACCCCCAAGCCTTTAGGAACATAATCTCTTTTTTTTGGTGAAGATCTTTTATCTAGTTCACGGGATTTTAGCTTCAATTTCTCTGGGTCGGTGGTATTAATTGGGATTCTGTGATCGGGCCCGGTTTTGATCGTACCATTGAAAGTCCTTGGTGGGTTTTGATGGGTTTTCGGTTTTGTTGAATGGGTCAGTTCCAGTTTTGTGTTTGGATTTGTAGGGCGAGAGTTCTGTCTTTTTGTTCTCGATTGTTTTGAGGGTTTATTTTGTTTTACATGATTTCTTTGGAGAGGAGAGATGCGAGAATGGAGCTAGGGTTAGGGTTTGGGGGTGGGAGGGACATGGAGGATACTGAGCTTGAAGAAGGGGAGGCTTTCTCCTATCGTAATGATAATGATGGTGCTTATGATTCGAGCATGGACCCTGATATTGATCTCTCTTACATAGTAAGCTGTTTTATTTCCGCTTTTTTATTTTGTTTCTGGTTTGGTAACTTTTCATGACAGTTAGATGTTGGTAGTGCTAAATATCATGTTGACTTTTTCTTTGGGTACCTTTTTAGATCCAAACTATGTATGCTAATAGTCTGTTGATCCTTAATTTTGATTATTTGCAGCATCTAACTTGTTAGAATTCTAATTAGTAATGTGCTATCGCTCTATTATATGTATGGAAGAAAATTAACATAGAAGGAAAGACGGGCTATGGTTTTCTGAAACATGTTTTGGATATGGAAACAAGGTAGTATGGGAAGTGCCTTTTAATGCTACCAATTGGTTAGTACTAACAGTGTAGAGAATATATTTTCTTGTTTTTCTTTGATTGGCTAAAGGGGTAGAGATTGATCATTAAAAATATCATTGACTGAAATATGAATGACCATTTGAATTCTGCTAATGAATGTATCCCTGAGTTTTATGAAGAGCTCAACTGCTTAAGTCTGTTAAAATTCATGTTATGAAATTACTTTTCATGAAAGCCAGATGAAGCTGGGATATTTAAGATTGTTGATACCTTGATATAACTTCATAAGTTTGAAGGTATTTCGTAGTATGATCCTGGTGCTTAAGTGCAATGCTGTGAATTAGAGCTGTTAGTTGCGCATTATCGTTTAAATGCTTCACTTGTTAATTGTTGCATGTGCTATTAGAGCTTGTCCTTGTAGGCATGAACAAATAATACACTTTTCTTTTATAATGTTTTCTTGATGAAGGGCGAGAAACTTCAACATGTCTTAGGACACTTTCAAAAAGATTTTGAAGGTGGAGTCTCGGCTGAGAACTTGGGTATGTTGAAAGAGAACAGTATTGTGGTTGTTGTAAGCTACTACATTGCATATGAGTCTGCCTTCTTGCATGTGTCATCTGGGGATTTTAAATTTCTACAGGGGCAAAGTTTGGTGGCTATGGTTCATTTTTACCTACCTATCAACGGTCTCCTGTTTGGCCTCGCCCAAGGACTCCGCCAAACAACCAGCACTATAATGCTTCTAAATCACCGACCAATTTTCAAATGGAGGTAAATGTTTTAAATTTCTAGGTGCATTACTTGCTACATATGAATATTGTCCATTTGATCTTAAACTATGTCATGCCACCTCCCTTCAATAAATAATCTTTTATGGGGTGGGGCTGTTAGTTATTTATGTTCATCAATGGCACCTCAATCAACAAAATCTGAAACTGCTTCTACAAATACATTGTTGCAGCCTCTATCAAAAGAGTCATCCTCCCTGCGTGATTCTGTCAAGAAAGAATCATCTATACCATCAACTCATAAAGCTAATGCAATTGCTAAAACGTATGAACCTAGAAACAATAAACCAGCTAATTTACTTGATCAGAAGAAGTTGAGAGTTCGGATCAAAGTTGGTTCTGATAACCTGTCGACACAAAAAAATGCTGCGATTTACAGTGGTCTTGGCCTTGATGTCTCTCCATCTTCATCACTGGATGACAGCTCCTCAGACACTGAAGGGATGTCCCCTGAACCTCAAGATAATTCATTTGAATCTCCTGCTCAAATTCTTTGGGTGAATTATCTCACTGAAAATGTTCCATCTCTTATTTATTGTTCATAATTAGCAGATCTGATAGGAAACTTTTGTTTTTTAATTTCTTTCTGGTGCAGATAATGACTTCCTTTCCATTGCATGGAAGTCAACTGCTATCACCTCTCCCTGATTACCTTCTTCACATGATAGAGAAGGAGGAGCTTCCTAAAGATAAGAGACAATTGTCTAGCTCAAGACCAGCCCTAGAAAGTTCTGGAATTGGAATGAATGGGTCTGATGCCCTTAAAGGTCATGGGAGAGCATTAGGAGCTAAGAGAATAAAATCACTGAATATGAGTGAAATTTCTTCAGGCAAGAATGGCATGGATTCTCGGTGCAGTTCTGATGCTATTCCTAGTAAAGAGAGAGACCTTGACACTTGGGCTTGTGAGGAGCTTGTGACAAGTACACTAAAGCTTCCACTTCTTTCCAGTTTGTGTGGTGATGTTGCTGATGCAACAAAAGGAACGGGTAATGCATTTAACACATCCAAGGAGTTGTATAAAGGTGTATTGAGGGATAAAGGTTCATCAGAACAAACAAGGGACGCAACATTGGAGCCAACGATTATGGAAGAGGATGGATGTTTTGAAAATCGAAATACCACTGTTATTGGAAAGGGTCGGGCGGCCAAGAAACATAATTCTTGTGATAGTGTTTCACTCAACACAAGAATTGATGACCATTGCTTAGGTGAAAAAATTAACACCTCAGCTAAACTGGATTCAAATGTTTCAAAGCGGATGAATGATCTAACCTCTGAAGCGAAAGATTGTTTCAAGCAGAAGGCCAAGGGAAAAGCTAAATCCCTTGTGCATGAAATGAAATCACATTCTGGAAAAGAATCTTCATCTTCTGAGGGAGAAAAGAGAATGAAAAGGAATGAGAGTCCTGACAACATTATTTTAGGAATGCAGAAAGAGAGCTTGGAGTTCAGCCTTAACTTGGTGAGCAAAAGTAAGAAGAATTTCTATTTGCACAACCATATAAATAAAGGTGAATTGGGAGACTTAAAATCAATAAAGAACATGGAAAAAGCTGGGGACATGTATAGAGAATTTTTTGGGGACATAGATATTCAACAAGAACAGAGCCAGATAAGTACACCAGAAGATGGTCAGGTGGATAGGATAAAGGATTCTAATGTGCTTGACAGGAGCATGCACGGAACACAAATATTAAAGGAGAGATCCACTTGTAAGAAAATTATGAAGCAGGCTTTACCTGAAGCATATCCAGAAGCAGCTCCAAATATTGCCCCGCGCTCTGGAAATGGACCTATATCTGATGTTCCTCATGCTACAACAGCTCCTGTCTTGATACAAGAGAATTGGGTCTGTTGTGACAAATGCCAGACATGGCGGCTTTTACCACTTGGTAAAAATCCTAATGATCTACCGGAGAAGTGGGTGTGCAGTATGCTTAATTGGCTGTAAGTTCCAATTCTGTACCTTCCTAATTTATTGGGGTCAATTTTCAAACTCCAATTATTTGGATATTCCAAATAAAAATATAGAAATATAGGTTGTGGTTTTACAGTCTTTTCTGTCTGAAAGTTTGATGTTTCTGTTGTTCATGTAGGCCTCGCATGAACCGGTGTAGCTTTAGTGAGGAAGAAACAACAAATGCTCTTATTGCCTTGTGTCAAGTTCCTCCTCCTGAAAGTAAATCTGACCAGAAAAACAATCTTGATTTGGTTGCTTCCAAAGAAACCATTACTGAAACTCATCCTGATCATATTCACACAAATATTGCTAATGGATCAAAGGAAAACCATAGTCTTAAAGAATCATCAAATCCAGTGAATAGAGATGGTCTTTCTCACTTGGTGAAGAAGAACATACAAACATCAGTAGCAAGTGTAAGATCAATTGAAGTGTCTAAATCTCCTTTAGTAAGTGAAGCTGACTTGATATTGGACAAGTCTAGTGATTTAGTTATGGAGAAGCATAGTCATAAGCAGAAAGAGAAGAATAAAGTACTTGATTATGATGGAGGTATTACATCTCAAAAGTTTCTTTTCATGTGCTCGTAAACTTGGTTTTAATTAAATGATCTAATCTATTTATTTCTGACACAAGCCACAGGTGATACAAAATGCTTAAAGATGAAATGTAAAAGGGACCACAGTCAAGATTCTTTCAGAGCCTCCAAGAAAATCAGAACTGAAGGTTTTGTGGAAGAGTCTCAACTTGGTGGGACCACTGATAAAGTAGGTCAAAATTTAAGTAATGGCTTACCTTCTACTTCATTGGAGAAGCCATTTCCTAAATATAATAAGCGCAAGGATGGAAAGTATTGTAGAAAGGACCAGGTACAAGTATCTGGTAAGAGAGCTAGGGACACTGATGAAACTGCCTGTGATGATTTTCAGAATGATATAGTGGCTTGTGATATTAAGGATAGTTCGGAAAGAAAGAAAATGAAGGAAATTCATAATCAGCTTCAGGACAGCAGGATTTTGGCAAAGGATTTCAGTGAGAATGACCAAAGGAAGGAGAAGGCCATGGTTTCTGGGTCTCGTGCTAAAGACTCTAGTGCAAGTAAAAGCAGTGGTAAGACAATCAAGAAAGGTAGTAATGGGAAAACCAAGCAACTGAGTCAAGAGACGGGGAATATCTCGTCTCAGCAAATCTTGGATGGTGGGGAATCTTCAAGAAGGGATTCTGCATCGACACATCCTGCTCCGGCAACTACTTCTAGTTCTTCAATTAAAGGTTCACCGGTGGAATCTGTTTCATCATTACCCATGAAAAGTTCAAAGCTAGATAATATTACATCTGCGAGAAAGAGCCAGATTGAGAAAGAAGATGACTCCGTTAATGCCGGCTTTTCAGCTGAAGGTGGTTTGAGAAGATGCTCAGATGTTGATGATGGTGGAAATTGTCAGTCTGGGACAGTAAGAAAGGAGAAAACTGAAGATGTGGCCAATCAAGGATCCCTTGAATCCTCTGTTGTTGACTTCCATTTGATGGATGCTTCTGGTGTTCAAGCTAATGGTCTTACAGATTGTGCTGGCCCAAATACTCGATGTCAAAGTAAATCAGCATCTTTGGATCAATTGTATGACAATGAGAGGCAAAATGAAACGAAATTCCATTCCAGTGGATCTCATCCTAGGAAGTCTGGCAAGGGAATCTCTTCACAGTCCAGGGACAAGAATCGGATTTCTAGCCCTGAGTTGGTTAATCATAAAGTTAAGCCCTCTGATTCTGTTGATGGAGAAGCACTTTCACATGAAGTTAGACCCATTGGTAAGAACCAAATTGCTGAGAAGAGTGGAATCAAGTCCGATGAAGATGAAAATGTATGTATTGACACAAAAAACTCTGCAGGATTACTGTTAATTGATAACAGTAACAATAACAAAGATAGACGATATTTTGGGGGATCCAATGTTCTAGATATTAAAGCAAATACTACTTGCAGCTATGATGCAGACTCTAGTACAAAGCATAGTATGCTACCTGATTGTGAGATGGTCTCTGCCAGAGGAAAGGCACTTACTTCAGCTCCATCTGGAGATCAAAATGAGACAGTGACTGATAGCCATCGATTGGTGTCTGGGCCTCAAAAAGGATATGGGGAAAATGGTTTATCTGGCAATGATTTGGCTGATGATAATGCTGCAAAAATGCCAAAAGACATAAAAAAGGTTGATTATCCAAATGGAATTCCTCATAATAGTTCTAGAAATTCCATGTCAAATGGGTGTAGGGGCAGGGATCTTGAAGGCCCAAGTACAGTTAAACGGGATTCCTCCAGCCAGGCTGCAAAAAGTGCTGTGAAAGAGGCTAAAAATCTTAAGCACATGGCAGATCGTGTCAAGGTAATTAATGTTAGATAGTTGAAGTTTTGAAATTTGTTGCCTTCTCCTGCCTTGCTCACAATTGTTGTATTTTGAAGAACTCCGGCTCGCATCGTGACAGTATGAGGCTTTACTTTGAGGCAGCCCTTAAATTTCTTCATGGAGCTGCTTTGTTTGAAAGTTGCAGCATCGAGAATGCTAAAACTGCAGAGATGATTCAGTCAATGCAAATATATAGTACCACTGCAAAACTTTGCGAGTAAGTTAAATTCTAAGTTTGATGAAACGGCCTATCTTTTTGGAATATGTTTTGCATGTTATTTCTCTCAAGGAATTTTGATATCATTGTACTCCACTAGTTCAATCTGTTTGTTCTTTCATTGTGATGTTTTTGATACCCTTTTGGAAGCCTTGACTGTTGAACAAACTTAAACTTCCACCACAAAAGAGCTGGGATTTAGGCCTGCAAACATCTAGAATTGCCTGAACTGGATTTCTTTGTATGACTACTTTAACTGTTACATGCTGCTCTAGTTAGTGTGTTCATTGTTGTTCAATTGTAGTGTCTGGATGTGCTGATATATTATCGGTTTTGGCTGCCATTAATTTTCTTTATTTCCTTATCAATCATAATTATTGATTTTGACTTCATGGTACTGAATGACGGCTCCATGTTGATCACTGTTTGTCATTGGAGATTCATTGTAGTGGATAAAGATTTGCAGTCACATTTTTCTTTTCTAAATTATCTATATCTTAGGTTTTGTGCTCGTGAGTATGAGAAATTAGAAGACATGGCTGCTGCTGCTTTGGCTTACAAGTGCACGGAGGTTGCATATATGAGGGTAGTTTGTTCAAATAGAGATTGGCATGAACTGCAGACGGCTCTGCAAAAGATTCCTCCAGGTTGAAAAACAAGCTTGTTCCTATCCTTATTTTTTCATGTGCTATATGCCATTTTAATTAGTGCATAGTTGATCTAGTATCTTAACATTTTGCTGGTTTCTATTCTGTTGGTATTTGCTTGTCCCATGATACCTATTATCTAATTGGTGTGACACCTGCCTTGCACGGGTGAAAGGAAAAGGAAGTTAATATCTACTAATCCATATAGATAGCATCAAATGCTTTGGCCCTTTCTCTTACTATAGAAACATAGAAACTGGACAGGTAGAAAGGTGCTTGGCCTCTTTTTAAAAGATGAAAAATTTTGGCATATCAGAAATTTCAGGGAACTGCCATTTATATTGATGTCAAGGAAATGCTCCTATGTCTTAAACCTAAGAAGGGAAACCCATATGATTGGGTGATAAGATGATAAACATGATTATTGACTTACTCCTTCTAGAAGGTGAATAACTTCTGAACATGACCTGGATATTTGTATGACTAATCTTTTCTGCTTGGTCCTTTTCTTGGGCTGGAAGCATCACGTTTTTAATACTCCAATTCTGTGAGAGACTTAAACAAAGTTCAATGCATGTCATCTTTGTTAGTATGTACATAATGTCCTGTGTGTCAAGAAGTTTTTATCACATCACAAACAGCTGGCTTGCACTGTTATGTTTGTGAGATTCATCTTTGTTAAGTTTAGGATGGCATTTTTGTTTGGGTTCATGCTGTGTGTAGTCGCATTGTACAATAAGTGTCCACATGATGAACTTTTTCTTACATTGTATCAAAATGCACTTGTTCTCTCACTTTGGGTTTACCTTTCTCAACCTTTGAATGCATCATTCAACTGGTGTGAAGGAAATTGATTTAATTTCATTGTTTTTATTACACCACTGTTAGGGGAGTCACCATCTTCCTCTGCCTCTGATATTGACAACTTGAACCATGCAACTTCAGTTGACAAGGTTCCCTTAGCCAAAGGCGTTACCTCTCCTCTGGTGAATGGAAACCACGTCATTACTGCAGGAAATCGTACCAGCATTTTGCGATTGCTCAATTTTGTAAGTGAATTTATATATCATATAAAAACTTAAATGCGTTTTTTGGATAGACCCATTCTTTAATCACTTGAAGGATCGGTCTTGAAGCTTATATGCATATATTGATGCTCAAAAATGTTAGTCCCTTTTTAGAAATGTGTCTGTAAAAGGTCAAAAAGAAAGATTAAAATCTGACTAAGCTGGTCTCCCTCTTTCAAAAATTATTCATAAAAAGCATCTGTTTATGTCACCCATCATGTATCCGTTACCTAAGATGGCAGTGTTGCATGCATTGAACGGATCCACAGAATTCTGCTATCATACTTTTTGATGCTTTTGTATTTACCTGGGTCAGTAATTCTTTATTTTCAGGCACAGGAAGTCAGTTCTGCAATGGAAGCTTCTAGGAAATCACGTATAGCTTTTGCAACTGCAAGTTCAAAATTGGGAGAAGCCCAAGGTGGAGATGTTATATCTTCCATTAGAACTGCTCTTGATTTCAGCTTCCAAGATGTAGAAGGATTTCTACGTCTTGTACGACTGGCATTTGAAGCTATCGAACGATAAAGAGTCTGGCTGCTGATGGAATGATTTAAATGGGGGGATGAACTTTCTGTTTGATCAATGTATCCTTGGGTCAAAGCCTTTTAGGAAATGAAAAGAAGATGACCTGTTGAGGTACCAGCTGTCCCCTGCGCGCCAACTAAATGTCATGTGTACATGTGTGATATACAAGAGGAATGTGCAAATCCAATTTGTATCATACTTTGGATCTTTTTTGTGCGCAGAAGGACTTCACTTGTTAACTGCATTTGAAGATTGGTATTGACAAATTCTGATTCGCAAGACTTCTGATAGAAGCAACTCAGAAATTGTAGAAACTAGAATAAGACTGTAGATTTTCAACAAAATCACGATGAAGAAATAAATCAATAAAGACAGGAGCATCCTAACTATACATTTTTGTGGGGGTCATGGAGTTATATCAGTCTACATTAATTCTTGCAATGTTTTCTTTTTTGGGGATGGACTTCTACTTTGGTATTAGCTTTTATTTGTTATGGATTTATTGAAGACATTGTGAAGGGAACTGCAAAATGTAGTATACTCTCAGTTCTACTATCAGATGCTGCATTTCTCTGTTCAAGCCTTCTGTGCTGATGCTAAATTAACGTTGCACTTTGAGGTTGGCTCTTTGAACTTCATCTTTTGCTTTCATTCTTGTTATATTCAGTTTGTTCTACTTTGATAGGAATTTGATTGTGTTTCATCTTACAGGTTAGTTTCCAATTCTGTGTTGGGGCAGCATTCCTCCGTTGTTATCAGAGCAAGTAGGACAGAATAGTTGATGTTTGTATGGTGAAAGATGGTAACACGAGTCATATCACGTCATCTGATTATTCTCCTTGGAAGGTTTAAATACAATCTCTGCTCATATATTTTGTATAGTTTTGAAATCTTAACTCCTGTCCCTCTCTTTGGCAGTGGCTACAATGTGTATATCCGGTAATTTATCTTCAAGTGAAGAGGGGCAGTCTTCATTTAAACTTGGCAGGTGACTAGTTTAAATCTACATGCAAGATGCATCTTTATGTAGAAAATATGAATTGTTTAATCATGATGACAGGTACTTTCTACATCTTCTGGGATGTTGTCACCATTGCTCAACCCTCTGCCCTGGACTTTCTTTAAAACACCCGGAGATTATCCTTCTTGATCAGCAAGCAACATTGTGGGCTATGGCTTTCAGTTTGGGAGTGTACTGAGAGTGGATGGATAGAGGTTACGTTTTTAACAAGTGTAATGTTTGCAGGAATTTTGGCATTAGGGTGGCTTGGTTGGAGTGGTTATAATGACCCTCAGATTAGGTGTTTTAGACAACCGATTGAGATGGGAAATTCTGTTTGATAAACTGCCATTGTTCTTCTGTTGATGATGAGAAAAAGAAAGTAGGGATGGGTTCCAGGTGACAGATTTTGATCTACTAAACCATGTTTAGTGGAATCCTTCCATCATCTAGTCATGTTTGAATCTTCATCTTCCAGTGGTACAAGTACATTGATTGCCACTTGTAGCAAATGATTTTCAAACGCAAAATTATCACATGTTTTTTGTTATCAATCCAGTGTGACTGACGCTTTTGATTTGTTTATGCTGCCAGGAGTTTGCCAAGTAATTAGAAGAGCATTAAAAAGTATATAAACACCAATTAACCCAAAGGATTATGCATTTAATGTTTTTAGGTTTATTTTGATGAATAAAATTATTATGTTATAATTAGTGCCAATAGTCCTCATTTTTCTATTTTATTTGTAATTTATTTCACCAAAAATCAATGTTTTAAAATTCTAACTAGTTTGACCCGAAAACTGTGTTGATTTTTATTTTTTTTAGTTTTTAACTTTTCGATTTGATTTAATTTAATAATTTTTGTTGTTAAAAATTGATAAATTTTTGTGAATTAATTTAATAGTTTTATTTTTAATTAAATTTATAATTTTTTGATGAATTAAAAGTTTTTAATTATTTTTAAAATTTTTAATTATATTTAATTTAATTTTAAATTAAATTTATAATAATTTAGTACGGAACATATGTATTCTTAAAAATTTTACTGCTTTAACTTTTTGTTCTAAATCTTAAAACGTTTCAAAAAAAAGTATTATGTTTGGATGTACGCACGTGCCAAATTGGGCCGGTAATGGAAGTGGTGTCATATTTACTTTCACTTTGATTTACAAGACAATTTGCTGTACTCTAAACACTTTCTGGGCCTTTATCCAAACCCTAACCCTAATCCCGAAGTTTTTCCTCACGGATTGATTACTGCGTCGAATTCCCATTTCTGTAAACTATATTGTAATGCGTTTTTCTGGTACGTCGACCTTCGAAACTCCAATCTTCGAAATCGAGAATGGAGATGTTGAACAGGAACCTAGAGGAGATAGAGATCGGAACCTCCGCAGCGTCATTCCAGAGGTTTTTGGATCAGCAGAGAGAGCTTTTTCACAGCCAGATCGATCAGCTACAAAGTGTTGTTGTCACTCAATGCAAGCTCACCGGCGTCAATCCCCTCTCTCAAGAGATGGTGCGCTTTTTCGTAATTCAGAATTCCAATTTATAAAGTATAGAAATAGATTATTGGATTGTCTCCTGGTGTAATTTGATACTGTTTTCGCTCCCGTGCTGGGTACATGTGTTTAACGTTAAGTACATTGTTATTGACGGATCTGGCTAATATGTCATTTTTTGAATTTGGTGCAGGCGGCTGGAGCCTTGTCAATAAAAATTGGTAAGCTTTTAGGTGGTTATGGAATTTTTGTTTGTTCTTTGTGAACCTGGATTGTATGGCACAGAGCTTATATATATATAGTTGTTTCTGTTTCCTTTCAACTATAGTTCATTGTACAGATCAACTTTACACAACTAACTGCTTGATATGCCCATCTTATGCTTTTGGGATATTGTCAAAAGGGTTGTGGTTTAATTCTGGCTTCATGCAGCCTATAGAAATCAAATAGGCTTCAGTTAAGGATGTGGTGTTATGGTGCAGCTGACAGTTGTTACTAATGGGTGGTTAGTATGGCAGGCAGAGTGAGCTGGGATAGCTCTTTACTTGTTCTCATCCTTGGCATATGGTTTCTTTTTATTGGATATCTAGATGTCCTAAATGAAAATTTTATGAGACACATCGATACTTGTCCTTGTTTTAGTCACTATCTAAACTGTATCTGGATTTGGCAGGAAAAAGACCTAGAGATTTGCTAAATCCTAAGGCTGTAAAGTATATGCAAGCACTTTTTTCCATCAAAGATGCAATCAGTAAAAAGGAATCTCGAGAGATTAGTGCTCAATTTGGCATTACTGTTACACAGGTGTCTCTATTTCTTTTATGATCTCATGGTCTTGTTCATGCTGAAATAATGACCAACTTAAATTGATTTCCTTCTTTTAGGTCATTTATCATTATTTAAAAACTATTTTCCATCTTTTTGCGATGATCTAATTGGAGTGAGTGGAGAATTATAATTGTTCTCAGTGTTGTGCAATGTTGATTGTAGGTGCGAGATTTTTTTGCCAGCCAGCGTACAAGAGTGAGGAAAATAGTTCGGTTATCAAGGGAGAAGGCCATTAGAGCTAGTGCAAGTAAAGAAACACAAGATGGAGTCCCAACAAATTCCGACCCTACGAAACCAATTAATCCTATTCCTTTAAATTCTATTGGCACCGATGCCTTTCCCTTAAATTCTATTATTCCTAGTACAGTTCCCTTAAATTCCTTCGACCCTGCACCAGTTCCATTAAACTCTGTTGGTCCACCTAGTGTTGAAGGAATGCCTTCTTGCTCATCACAGGATGATGTATTGCCTGACTTAGATGACTTAGAAAAGCATTTTGTTGACAATATTTTTAATTTGCTACGAAAAGAAGAAACATTTTCTGGGCAGATGAAACTGATGGAATGGATCTTGCGAATACAAAATCCATCAGTTTTGGATTGGTATTTTCCAATCTGTTTATGTTTAACAGGTTGTACTCTTATGTGGCCTTTGCCATTTACTTTTTTCTTATGTATCGTTCAGGTTGCTAAGTAAAGGTGCTGTGATGATTTTGGTGACATGGCTGAGCCAAGCATCTGCTGAAGAGCAAACAAGTGTGGTGCTGGTAACACTGAAGGTATGTAAAGGTTCAAGTGCTTCTTGGTTACTGTAATGCTGTTTTGAGGTTTGCTTAGTTTGGAAGATTTGTTGGCTTACAGGCTCTTTGCCATTTGCCCCTGCATAAAACTCTTCCTGAGCATATGTCAGCCATACTGCAAACTGTCAATAGCCTTCGTTTTTACAGGGCACCAGGTATGTGTTGTTCATAAATTTCTTACGCTATTACTGCCTTTCCTTTGCTCTTATCTCTAATAGTTGCATCTAATGGCCGGTGTCTGTTTAATTTGGTAGTTACTATCTTCTTCTGTTGTTTATGCTGTTTGTTCTCTTTAATCAAAGAGAATGTATATGAGTGTAAAAAGAGTCTGATTTTGCCTAATAGCTAATTTAGACATATTTGCTATCATAGAAAGATAGGTCAATATTTTTTCTTTTGTTTCTGATGTTTGTGTTGTTTTTGAACGTAATTCTTGAGTGCCTTGTTTGATTGTCACGACCGTATGATCCTCTTGTAGTTTCATGACAATAGGGATCAGAATAGGGGTTCGTGAGTAATTTTTTTCAGTCATTCTCTTATTTGGGTTTTGTTGGTTTTCATGTTGTTTTATTATAATTTCTTGCGTTAGAAAATATATATATGTAAAGTAAGTGGTTAATTAGTCTTGTATGATAGTTTTGAATCACATTTATCTGATTTGAAGATCAGACATATCAAACAGGGCAAGGGTTTTGTTAGCAAGATGGAGCAAGATTTTTGCCCGAAGCCAAGCTACTAGAAAACCCAATGGCATAAGATCTCAGGAAATGATACTGAAGCAGAGGCAAGTAAATAAATTCAGCTCCTGTGCTTAGACTAATTCTTTACTGTTTCTTATTCTTTGACTATATTTGCAGCATTGATGAAATCATGGGAAATGAAGTATGGCAGCCTAACAGTAGTCCGGTAAGTTCTTGAATTCGGTGTGTAGAAAATTTGGAATAATGAACTTATGGTTTTCATTGCTGTTTAGGGAAATGTTCTTGCTCTCTCATCTGAAATTCTGGAAAATGTGAGGTTGGTATAGATTCAACTTTGCTTCTGCTCTATTTAAGTGATTTTATTTGATTACTTTGACAATCTATGGACTTAAACTTCATTCAGAAAAATGGATTCTTCACAAGAAATGAAGCTTCTGCCAGCATCAATTGATGATCCTAGTAGGAAGCACACTCTTGGGATGTTGTCTCGTATCCTTGATATCTTTTCCTTGATTTTTGATAACTGTTGCCTTTTGTTTTACAGTAAATCTAGCAATATCTTATTACTTACCAATGTTAGGGTGAAACAGCTGTTTAGGGCCATAGCTGTAATGAACAATATTTCTAAGGGATATTTTACTTTGTCAAGTGAAAGATCACAGGACTATTATGGTGAACGAATCTCATTATGTTCATGTTTATATGTAAAAACTGACATATTGTTATACAACTGATGTAACTTGATGGGTGAACTCTATTCCTGAACTAAGAACAGATTCCAGAGAGCGTAGGAAAGTTCAACTTGTGGAACAGCCAGGCCAGAAAGCCGCTGGCAGAAGTCCCCAGGCTTCAAAGGCTGTACCTGTTAGCCAAAGTCGCCCAATGTCTACGGATGATATCCAAAAGGCAAAAATGCGTGCCCTTTTCATGCAAGGCAAGTATGGGAAGACAGGTTCCTCATCAACTGGAAACAATGGTATAAAAACTGAAGGTCTTAGTAGATATTCAAGTGCCTCTTCCAACATTTTGTCTCTAGTGTCTAAAGTTTCTCCTCAGCCTAAGAAAGATGAAAACAAAAAATCTATGGCACTTCTCCCGAAAGTTTCGGATATGAGTGAAGATTCAAAGGATAAAATGGCAACAAAGGACCCGATGGTAGAGTTATGTAGCAGCCTGATTCCGTGGAGGGTGCCTGCAGGTACAATACTCTTGGACCTTTCTTTGATGATTTCTCAACCGTTTTATATTAATGGTGGCCTAGAATGATTAATCTTTCAATATTGAATTATATCCTGTTTGAAATATTTCATAGAGATTAGATAGGCTTTCATAGCGATAAATGTCTACAGTTTCTTGATATCTATCTCCCTTTGCCTTTTTCAACTCTTGGTTATATGGAGAAGAATGAAGTTACCATGAATATATTTTGATAATGATATGTGGTTGAACCTTTTATGACCCTCCATTCCCATTAAGCTTTGCAATTACTTGTCATTGAAATCAGAAAGAGATTTTGTCATTGTCTTTATCTGGTCAAATCAAGTGGTTTGGGCAGTCATATTTTGCTTTGATAATTATAGTTCTTTCTACCATTGGTTTTGGGACATCGTGAAGTTTGATTTGGAAGTACAATTTACTTTGACTGATTCCTATATTTCTTCACTATTACAGCTTTATTGCTTTGAATCAAACTTCCATGCTGTGTAATCTTGCAAAGGTTTGCTTGTTACAAATTACGGCTGCTAAGTAAACTTATGTTGGGAGGCTTGGTTTTGAAACTCACCTCCATTCCTAACTTACCAACAATGTGACAAATGTTTGGAAAAGAAATGTCTTTTTGTTCTGTTCGTATTATTGGGATTATCAGATCCAACGAGTAATTGAAGTCTGCAAACTTTTAACAGCCGTGACAAACTCCTTTTGGATGCCCTGGGAAAAAGGTATCTTAATTGGAAATTGAGCTGTAGAGATGTTGCTCCGTTTTCCGGAAGTTTAAGTACAATTCGTCATCAAAAGACTACCCATTTGTGAATTTGGAAGAAGGACCTCTTTAGCTAACGAATCAACATTTTGATGTTAAGATTTTAATAATCTTGACCTCATCTATGAGGACCATTGTGAGAATAATTGGCATTAACCAGAATTGTGTATCCCCAGGAGTAAGTGTTCACCAACACGGTGTACTAATCAACTATAATTTGGCTTTTGGTCTCAAGCATGCCAGGTTTAAATTGATTAGCAGGGACGACTTTTTTCTGACATCATGAGTAATTTGGTTGTTACTATGAGTCAAGAAAACAAAGAGTCCGGTGTCAGGCAAATAAAATCGGTACACCTTGGCCAACTTGAGCACCGTAATTTATGTAAAATTCTTGAAAGCAATTATAACAGCATCTACTTGATTGTATTTTGGTCACTATTGGGAAGATAAGGGTAGTCTGATTTGTACAAGTGGCTACAATTTCCTCTGCGAGGGTACCTGCTCATTTTCCCACGTCAAAACCTCATCCTTCTGTGAACCATTAGTGGTAGCATGTGGATTTCAACACATTTTTGAAGTTCTAAATAATGATAATGGGGAACTTGAATGTTTAACAATGGTCTTCCGATTCCAATCTTGCTTTCCTTTTTTCCTTTCAGTTTCTCTTTTTTGGGGTATGGACAGAGTCTGAATGTTCAGCCATTTATGTGCTTTCCTTTCTGCAGAAATTAAACTCATCAACACATGGAGAGTGGGCAATGGTGAGAATAGCAAAGAAGTAGACTTCCAGAGAAACAGAAACCGAAGGGAGATGGAAACCAAGTACCGGGCAGTGTCAGAGATACCACCAAACCCCAAGGAACCGTGGGACATTGAGATGGACCATGATGACTCATTGACCCCTGAAATTCCAATTGAACAGCCACCTGATGCCGATAGTGCCGATGTGCATATTTCACATAATCAAACTGTGAACAAAGTAGTTGCATCAGAACCCGTCTTGCCTCAAATGGGTACTGGGACCGAACCAGATCTTGAGTTGCTTGCTGTACTGCTAAAGAACCCAGAACTAGTTTTTGCATTGACCTCGGGACAATCAGGCAATTTGTCAAATGAGGACACGATAAAGCTACTTGACATGATTAAGAAGGGTGGAGCTGATTTAAATGGGGTTGGTGGAAATGTTGAGGAGAAGGTTGAAGTCTCTCTTCCATCCCCAACTCCCCCGAGCAAACCTGGAACGGTGCGTTCCTGCTTCTGTTGCAAGTTTTGCCAGATATTATGCTGCTATCAACTTCCTAGGAATAGAGCTATTTTGCTCTTTGCTCTCCTGTATACAATATAAATTAACAAGTATGATGAAACCTGAAGCACAAATCCTTTCCAATGTTAACCCACTACCAAGTAAAATAAAATTCACAAACCAGTTAGGGAACTTTAGACCCAAAACTCTCTTTTAACATTTTCATAGGAGAGTCTTTCAGTCTATGGAAAGTTTATCTACGTTTGACGGGGGATGTTTTATGCTTCCTTTTATTGTGCAATTTCTAGCCCACTTTACCATGGTTGGTGGATATGCATATCCTGTAGTTTCCCAGTGGCAACGAAAATCTGATACGTGCTTGGCACTGAAAGATTTATCCCCCCAAGTAGTGGGCCATTCCTTGGTGCTGTCCAGCAGAAACCAAAAACGGATAATAGCATTAATTGATCATAAAATTGTAGACAGAAACTCATATTCTTGGTTAAAGTTCATCAGTGCTGACTATTCTATTTTTTTTTTTCCAATTGAAACATTTGCAGAGTGGATGGGCACCAGAAGTTGACAAGAACCCCTTTTCAAAGCAGAGATCAGCTGGTACCCCAGTTACCATTACCGATGCTGGAGTGCCTATTGTGGACAAGCTAACCGGTTTTGTACAGCCTCAGATGCAAGCCAGCGGCATCCGAGTGATGCAAAATCAACTTAGATCATTACCTTTACAGCAATCTCTAGCACCAATGCCATCCTCATCACACCAGAGCCTGCCCTCAAATTCTTTATTGTCCCGGACACCAACTTCAGAAATGGCTGCAAACATGAAAAATGCAACCGTTACAATTCATTCCATAGAAAACTATTCTACTGCTCGGGAAGAAACCTTAAACCATATTAGACCGTCTACAACTTTACCCTTTGCAGCAAATCCACCAGAGATGCGTTCAATTCCATTCCCATTGTCACCAACGCCAACACCAACAGCAACACAGATGTCAACACCTGTGAGGTCACCTTCATGTCTGGCCCGAATAACTGAACATCCAGTTGTGTACTCGTCCAGGCTACCAACTGCAGATGTTGGTCAAGTGCCTGATTCTTGGAGAAGTAGACAGGGCGGTTTAACTTTAAATTCCTTATCTAGGGCGAATCAAAGTAATTATGATGCATCTTTCGGAAGGGCTCTCCAGCCTCAAATTCCGTCACGTCCTAGTTGGGATAGAAATGAAAATTTGGGTGACGAGGTTTTTGAGTCCTGGAGTCCGGAGAATAGTCCTGATAACTTATCAGACCACAGGCCAGGAAGAAACTATCCAGGACGTCGGTCGAATTCTGGATGGCAATATATGCTTGACAATAGGTCGAGGCAGCGTTATCAAGGTCATAACAGGAACATAAACAGAAGGTTTCGTTGACGGGAGAGCTGCTTTTGGTAAACTTGGTACCTGTTGGAGTGTGGTCTATTTGTTCACTAACAAACAATTGGCAACCGGAGAAAAAAAAGGATCCTGTACTGTACATTCTAACAGCATTTACAATTTGAGATCTTTCGTCCCTCCCAAAAAACGTGTTTTTTACATTATGGCCATCGTATGTGCTGAAGCTTTCACCATCAAAGAGACTACTACTCTCACGTGGGACTGGGGAAGAGCTTGATAAGGAATGAAGAGAATTGAAAAGAGATGTTACTTAATAAATTTTAATAAAAAATAAGAAAGGCAATTGTTTGAATAAAAAAGATGTATAAAAAATCAATGATGGTGTGGGGCTTGTGAGGTTTGATTGTTACCATCAATCTTAGGGCTCACAACTGCCTTGTGGGTGATCTCAATCTTTAACAGGCCAAATTCATGAGACTCGGTATCCATGGCTATCAAATGTCAAACAGACAATACTATCTTCAAAGGAAAACAGAACAAAACCAATGAATTGGAGTTGTCTTCAGAGGAGCTTGGTTCTGGATGTGTACCTTGTTTTGGCGCATGGGAAATTTCATCTTGAGGTTGTTGGGTTTATGTATTGTCACTTAGGCTTTAATTAGTTTTGGTACACGTCTAGATCTGGTGATGCTCGGATTTGAGGTCCAGCTTAGAGAACTAGCTGGCCTCATAAAACTCATCCAACAACTCTTGGATCAACAATATCAAAATTTTATTTCTAATGGCGTTCTTGTTTAGTTCCAAGTAGTCCATGCATATTTGCCAGAAGCTATCCTTCTTTTTAACTAAGACCACCGAAAAAGCATAAGAGCTAATGTTGTGTCTTACGAACCCTTGCTTAAGTAACTCCTCTGCTGCCCTTTCTATGGCATCTTTCTGGTCTCTTAAGTAGCAATATGGAAGTACGTTGATATGTCCACTTCCCTCTTTTAGTATAATCTAATATTCGTGCACTTGCCGTAGAGGTGGCTGCGTAGGCTTTTTGAACACTTTGGCAAATTTTGCCAAATATCTGATGCGGTGAAATAATTATTAGTGCTGAATTTAGAATTAAAACAAAACTAATTCAGCAAGAACAATTAAGAATTAGGCTAAAACATCCTAAAATCTCTTCATGAATACTTTAACACACACAAGTAATTTTTTTCTTATTGATTGATTCCCCTTAAAACATTAGTAATACATGTATATGTAAGCTGCTGGACAGCTCATTACATAGCTGAAATATAGCTGGTAATATAGATAAAATACAGCTGGAATATAGCTAAAATATAGCTGGCATACCGCTGGTAATACAGTTAAAATACATCTGGAATATAGTTGGTAATACAGCTGGTAATATAGCTGGCATACAGCTGGTAATACAGCTAAAATACATTACTAGTGTTATCCTACATCAGTCCCCTCCACTTGTAAAGAACTCGTCCCCGAGTTAACTTGTTTAATTGATTCCTCTGGATGGAAAGTGTAGATATTAGCTACATTAAAAGTCTTGGATATGCTCATAGAATTAAGAATGTCAATTTTATAGGGATTATTATTGATTTTTTTGAGAATTTTGAATGGCCCAATTTTCTTTGGTTTTAATTTGCCACGACCTCCGGTTGATAATCTTTATTTGCGCAAATAAATCATCACATCATCACCTTCTTTAAAAATCTTCTCACGTTTATGGGTATCAACATGTGCCTTATACTTGGCATTAGAAATCTCAATTTGATCACGAACCTCCTTTTGAACTATATAGATATGATTTGCCAAGTGTTTAGCTGCAATTGAGTATCCTGAAATTTTAGGCAGGGGAACTAGGTCTAGAGTGCGCGTGGAACTCGACCATAAATGACTTCAAATGGTGATTTACCTGGGTCCGGCTTTGTATGTTGATATATGCAAACTCTGCTTGTGATAAGAAGAAGTCCCATTGTTTAGGACGATCACTACAGAGACATCTAATGATATTGCCTAATGATCTATTCACCACCTAAGTTTGTCCATCTGTTTGTGGGTGATAGGTATTGCTATACTGTAAATCAGTGTCAAATCGACGTCACAAAGTCCTCCAAAAGTGACTAAGAAATTTTGTGTCATGATTTGAAGTAATGGTCTTTGGAATCCCGTGTAAATGAACAACTTCTCTGAAGAAGAGGTTGGCTACATTTGTAGCATCAACATTCTTGTGACATGGGATGAAATGAACTGTTTTGCTTAATCGATCTACTACCACAAAAAAGGAATCTTTTTATCTTCGTGTACAGGATAATCCTAACACAAAATCCATAGAAATATCTTCCCACGGATCACTTAGAACTGGTAAAGGTGTGTAACCAGTATTTTGCTACTGTCCCTTAGATTTCTGACAAATATAACATCTTTATATAAACCTTCCAACATCTCTTTTCAACTGTAGCCAATAATATCAAGTTTCAATTTGGGCAATGATCTTATCTCGATCAAAGTGTCCAGCTAGACGACCACTATGCAGTTCTCTGATTATCTTTTCTCTAAGGGAGCAAAATGGTATGCATAAGTGCCCCCTAAAGAATAGATAACCATCTTGTATGAGAAATTCACCAGGTTGTTTATTATGACAACGTTCCCAATGATCTTTAAAATCCGCATTAGACATGTATAATTCTTTGAAGGTATCAAATCCTACGACTTCCACATGTAAGGTTTGTACAAGGGATACTCGTCGGCTGAGGGCATCTGTCACCTTATTTTGCTCTCCAGATTTGTGTTTCAAGGTAAATGTGAACTGCTGAAGATTATGTGGATTGTTGATGAATTTAAGAGCTTGATGATCAAAATATAGCACAAACTCTCGTTGTATTAGATAATGTTTCCAATACTTGAGTGCTTGCACAATAGCATAGAATTCTAGCTCATAGGTAGACCAATTTCTTCTGGTTTCACTTAGCTTCTCACTGTAGAATGCTACTGGATGACCTTCCTGTGAAAGAATAGCTCTTATTCCCGTAATAGAAGCATTTGCTTGTACTTCAAAAAGCTTCTCGAAATCAGGTAAGGCTAATATTGGGGCATTGGTCAGCTTCACTTTGATCAATTGAAAGCTCTTTTCTACGACTTCAGTTCATACAAATGGTCCCTTCTTTAAACAGTCAGTCATGGAACTTGCTCTGCTGCTAAAGTTATGTATAAAACGCTTATAGAATGTAGCTAATCCATGAAAAGAATGTACTTCAGAAATGTTTGTGGATGATGGCCATTCTCAGATGGCTTTAACCTTCTCATCATCCACCATAATCCCCTTGTCGCTCATAACATACCTAAGAAAAATCAGTTTACTAGTCATGAAACTGCATTTCTTGAGATTGACGTACAACTTGTTTTCCTTCAATGCAGCAAAGACGTGTTGCAAATGCTCATAATGAAGCTTCGGTGTCTTACTATAAATAAGTATAGCATCGAAGTAAACAGCGACAAACTTAACCATGAATGGTTGAAGAACTTGGTGCATGAGCCTCATAAAGGTGTTGGGTGCTGGGTGCATTTGACAGTCCAAAAGTTATGACTTTCCACTCGTACAGTCCTTCTTTGGTTTTGAAAGTTGTCTTCCACTCATCTCCTAGACGAATGCGTATGTGGTGGTAGCCACTTTTCAAGTCTATCTTGCTGAAAATTTTGGCTCCTTCTAACATGTCAAACATATCATCTAACCGAGGGATGAGAAATCTGTACTTCACTGTGATCTTGTTTGTTAGACCCCGCTTCTAGAGTCTAACTCTTGCTCTGATACCATAACTGTCGGGTCCCGTTTTCGAAACCCAACTCTTGCGAAAACATAATCACTGAACTTATTCCAATGAGGTTTCCTTAACCATCATCGAATCCTCTTCTTGTTTTGTTACCATAACTGTCTTGGACCCCGATTCCAGAGCCCAACATTCCTTATCATAGGATGTGTGCTTGTGCTTGTTACCATGCAAGGTTACTCCCATTTAACCCTCATTAGTCATCCTCGGTTCATTCTCATTTCTTAATACCGTAGTATCAGGCCTTATCTTCTAAATCTTTCTTATACTAAAGCAAATATTCTATGCTCAACTTTCATCCAGATATTGAGCATATTAGAGGCTCGGTTAAAAATTCTATTCCTTTAGATCATTTGATAGCTCTATGCCTCTAGATTATCTAGACATGAGGTTCATCTCATTTGGAGGTCGGATAACGAAGTTATGGCTGAAAGAATCAAATAGTGTTTTGATCTCAATCATATTGAACCTATCTCGGGACAAAAGGCATAACTTCAACAGATGTCGAATCAAAGTGTTCTTTAGATTATCTAAAAGAGGGCTTAAATATCTACAACTTTCATGAAGACCTTGAAGATAAATTCAATCGTCTAAAGGGTCAAAAATGGACCAGACGATAGGATTAGCTGAAACCAATCAAAAGCAGATGAATTAAAAAACAGACGAAGCAAAGCAGACGAAACAAAGTAGACAAATAAAAAAACAGACGAAATAAAAAGATAGATGAAGCGGCAAGCAGATGAAGCAAAATGGGCAGACAAAGCAAAAAGTAGACGAAACAAAAGACAGACGAATCAGAAAGCAGACGAAGCAACTCTTAAGACG
The DNA here is from genome assembly GCA_025629805.1 of Erythroxylum baracoense. NCBI lineage: Eukaryota > Viridiplantae > Streptophyta > Magnoliopsida > Malpighiales > Erythroxylaceae > Erythroxylum > Erythroxylum baracoense. Next base: position 17,003,231 of record JAOTAY010000009.1, on the reverse strand, counting down.
AATGACGTCATCACAGAAAATATGACATCATCACAATCGATATATCTTACAGACGATACATCTTTATAGACGATGTTCCTTTATAGAAGAAATGATGTCATCACAAATGATTCGTCTTTATAGACTATACATTTTTACAGAAGATGCATCTTTACAGACGATGCATCCTTACAAACGAAATGATGCCATCACAGACGAAGTGATGTCATCACAGCCGATTCGTCTTTACAGACGATACATTTTTACAGAAGATGCACCTTTACAGGCGATGCATCCTTACCCTCCTAAGCACTTCCCTTACTAAGGATCGTGACTCTCGATCCAGAGGTCCAAAAATTTCATACTATATATATCGTTGGAAAGCTAAAAGAAAAAAACCTATAATTTTTTAGGAAACAACTTGGTCTAGTTCAGCCTATATCAATCCAAATTTTTCCCTTGAGTCATAACACAAATTTTACCCTATGGAAGGCTTGAAATTTTGCATTTCGCAAGCTTAGAATGTCCTGAGTTTAACCATTTTGTTACTAGAGTGTCTTCATTAAACTCTCAAATCTTAACTTATTTGTCTCATCACATCTAACTGCATTTTGATCAATCATAATTCCTGTCTTGCCTTCCCATGAATCCCATTTAGGCGTACGTGTGTATATGTATATATATAAATCCACAATTTATGCTCAACTATCTGTTCAAGCTGAAAATCTTCTCAATATCATCCATACACAATTCAAATTTCCTTAACAACAAAAGAATAAGGTTTGTACAAGTCTTTGATGGCATTCTAAGCCACATTACAACGTCATCTCAAAGTCTCAAATCACAAAAGGGTTATTGAGCAATTAAACTTGTTGCTTTCCTAAAATCAACTCAAAAATATAGATTGAGAAAATTTGGAGAATTTCCTTAGGCTCTTGATCACTTGATCTCTTAGCTATCACCTGAAGATGGGTAAAAAGGGGGTGAGCTTGAAAGCTTGTAGGTAACAGTTTATAATAAAAGGATAAGAAAAACTTTTGAAACCATTTTACTTGTCATCGAAAATTTTCATTGAGTTTATAAAACACATGTTTCTTAAGCTTTCAGCCAAAATCCAAAAGTTACAAAACATGAATGCATCAAACTTGTTAACATACATGAGCACATAAGCACATCAGAATAGTTTGGGTAGGTCCAAAATAGAACGTACTACATATTTTTTATAAAGGTCCTGTGTAGCCGTGAACATAATGTACTATCGCATTCCCACAAAATAGTTTTGCGTAGCTATGAACTTATGGGAGTCCGTGAAAGAGCTCTATGCCACTAGCAGGCAGGCGGGAGAAGCCTTTAGTCAAAGTGCACTTGAAATACTTAAGGGACCAAACCAAACTCACATAACACATAATTCATGACTTGTAAACTTGTTACCCAAAATGGCACTTTTTCGAAAGCTTGCTTTTCATATACTTGAAAACCATTCTTGAAAGCATGATTTCATAAACATGTATCTTTTCAGAAATCACTTGCAAATTCTTTTTATAAATCATCACACAATTCATGTAGCAGATTTCACGAATCATTCAAGAACAATGAATGTAGCACTTATGATGCAATTGAAATCAGTAAACGTCTTTGATTTAAGGAAAAACAGTAGTGGCTTATTTACTCTACTATAAACATGTACCCACCT
>JAOTAY010000009.1:16989870-17001459 GCA_025629805.1 Erythroxylum baracoense | reverse complement strand
TATTCATGAATGCATGTACACTTAAATTCATGTGCAGAAAAGTTCACTATTCACTTGCATGAGCAGGTCATATTATGTATGAACATAAAAATGCATCTCTTGCCTCTCACTGAACACTCCTATTTACCATTCTAACATTCCCATAGGTAATGGGATGTTACATAATTGAAAGAATTCAGTTGCATAATCACACACAGAATGATCTCCTTATCTAAAATTTTGATATTGTTGAAAAAGAATTTGGTCCTAGTCATGTGGTAAGAAATTACCCTTCAATAATTGCTTCATTTGCCGCTAAGATCTTATTCGCATTTTCCCTATACGAACCCGTGACATTTGCTCTTGCTCCCACCAAGCTGAAACTCCTCCTTTTAGTTTGTAGGCCACTAATTGACCTTTTTATCTTCATGAATCTCCATATAGTCAAAGAACCTTTCTACCTCATTAAGCCAATCTAGGAATTCTTCAATGTGTAGATGGCCATTGAAAGTAGGAAGCTCCATCTTTAATTGATACTTAAAATTGCCTCTGGTACGACCTAAATCAGGTCTGCCATTATAGTTTCTCATTTGTTTTTGCCTCATGTCAATGTTTTCAAGGGTCCTGATCTCCTTATCACTGCTATCATCAAGATCCCTTCAATCATGCCTATAAATTGGCATTTCCAAATTCAGCGGGGGCTGATTCTGATAATTTCTTAGTTATTATGATGGTGGCTTTACCCAATCACGAGTACCATCTCGATAGGTACAGTAGCCCGTAGCTCGACACGTAAACCTTCAAATGTAGTTTGTAAGCTCTGGAGAACCTGTAGAGTCTCCCTCTGTAAGTCGATCATGGTTCTCATGTCATTAGCGGTTGAATCTTCAGGGTTAGCCATTTCTTTTTTTGAACACAAAGTGAATCCTTTAGGGGAAATCCCACTCTGATACCACTTGATGCGGTGAAACAATTATTAGTGTTGAATTTAGAATTGAAACAAAACTAATTCAGGAAGAACAATTAAGAATTAGGCTGAAATAACCTAAAATCTCTTCATGAACACTTTAACTTTAACACACAAAAGTAGTTTTTTTTATTGATTGATTCCCCTTAAAACATTAGTAATACATGTATCTATAGACTACTGGACAACTCGTTACACAGCTGAACACAACTGTTAATATAGCTAAAATACAACTGGAATATAGCTGGTAATACTGCTAAACTACAACTGGAATACAACTAGTAATATTGCTGGCATACAACTTATAATATAGCTAAAATACATTTGGAATACAATTGGTAATACATCTAGTAATATAGTTGGCATACAACTAGTAATATAGCTAAAATACATAACTAGTGTTGTCCTACATCAATAACTCATTTAATTCTCCTTACTTCACTAGTTAATCTTCTAACATCATATTTACATACGTAATTCCAATAGTTGTGTGAGATTTATCATGCATAACCGTCCATGTCGCTTCCCTTTCAACAATTTATCTAGCCCTTTGTTATAAATGAACTTGTCTTTTTTAAACAGGACTCCTGTGAGAATAATCCATTTTCCTTACATTAAAATTTCATGGTTCACGTTTGAAAATTCCAAAATACATCATTCAGCGTCTCTAAGAGTGTGGTTCACATCCACCTAATGGAATCACTAGTTCCTCTGTCGAGAACCACACTCTTTGCCTGCTCCGTGCAAACCTACATTAACACTTGTGGCATTTCAACTTAAGCTCACATCCTACAATTATGTGAAATAGAGGAACCTCTTCTAATTTGCCTATGCACCTTTGAGTTATGTTTTTGTCGAAGAAATTATGGTTGCTCCCATTATCCACCAGAATCTGTATAGATCTTTTTTTATTTTATCCTTCGACTCTCTTTTGCTTATAATCTTCTTCAAACTCCAATCTTGTCATAGCTTGGAATGACACATTCAGAGTAGGAAATTCCTGGCCCTCTTCCGAAATTGGTGTTTCTCCCTTATCTTTAGACCTCTCCTTCTCTTCTATCAGAGTAAGTGAAATTGTTTCTTTTGGCATTTGTGGTTGGGTATATAGCGCTCGTCACACCAAAAATAGAGTCCTTTGGCCCTCTTTTAGTCAAACTCCCTACAATTGATTACTCTTGGAGGTTGTGTCCCTTTCGTCATGCTTGCTCTTGATTTGTTTCCTAGGAGACTGGGTAACGGTAATAAACCTTTTCCACCCTTATTTTTCATATGATAAAGTGGTAAAGCTGGCTCTTTCGGTCCATTGTTAGGAAACCTTGACCCCCATTACTACTTTTTAGGCTCCATTTTGAATTAGTGTGGACATATTCACAGCAACTATAACTCTATGTTTCCTTCTAATGAATTAAGGGTCCTAGCTTGGGTTTAAGTCCTTTTAAGAAAAAATCTATCAAGCATTCCTCAAATAGGTTTAACTTGTTGAAGTATCTGTCGAATTGATGACAATATTCTTGCACTATTCTTCTAGTGCGGCTCCTTGAAATCTCCTATGGGATCATTGAAGATCTCTTTATCAAATAGTTCCTTTACTGCCTCCATAAATCCTTTCCATCTTAACTCCCTTGATTCATCTCCTCATCCATTGTTGATAACATTCTTGAGCAGGACCTTTAAAGTGGAGGGTGGCAATCTTGACCCTAGTTAATATCGGAGTGCAGTCTAGAGCAAATAATTGCTCACGCTTATATATTTAGTTTTTTTAACAACGTTACCTTCCAATGTAGGGAAGTCAATCTTGTTGAGTTGTATTGGAGCAATACCCATCGTGCTCCATATTGTCTCTTCGGTTATGTTCTTCTCTTCCACCTTGTATTTCTTCTTTATGTCCTATGAATCTTTACATGAACTAGTGGAATAGGACTTTTAGCTCCCGTAACTCCTTTTTGTGTCTATCCATTTGCACTTGTGTTTCCATCAGTAACATGTAATTCCTCATTTATGCTTCTAGGAGGACCTTCATCCCTTCCTCAATTTGTAGTTGTTCTACTCCTCATGCTCTTTCCACTATTAGTTATCTGAGCATTGATCGCTTTAATATCAAATGTGTTCTATAATAGTTGTTTGTGTCGAGGTGATTTACGTTTGTATAAAAGAAACAAAGGAGAGAGAAAATTGGCATGGTTTGTTAAAGAGAGAGAATGATTCATATATTTTTGGTCTCCTCACTAGATTTCGACACTTTGATATATATATATATATATATATATAGATATATATGTGGATAAATAGGGCACATATGTAACATCATAATTTGCGCATACATCAAATAGTAAGGCAAACAATTTAATTCAAACATTGTAGTGTTGCTTTTATACATAATGTCTAAGTCTTCTTCTTCAATTTCTCACAACAATGTAGGAATGATTTGATGGTACAAAAATAATTAGAAAAGAAATTTGAGAGAAGCTAAAAGAAAATTTTATTATAGAATGCTTATGGCTTATCAGGTATTTACATGATATAGACCCTTGAGCCTTATCTTAACTGATACATGTAAGTTGGTCAGTTAATTATAAGAGCGTAAACAACATCATATTAAGGAAATTAAAACTATAAAAAATAACTATATTTCGAACCCTGCAAGTACATGAGGCTTCGCCTTCTGCATGGTTTCTCTTTTTACAATAAAATGTCTCCTTCTTTTTTAACCTTGTCTACAAGTTTGACATCTAAGTACCATTTCTTTAATTCCTATAAGGGCTCCCATGTTGCCTCTTCATCTAAATGTTAGGGGTTGATTGTGGTGTTTCATAATTCGTCGATCTAAGATGGCTTCAAGATTGCATATCAACATAGGGGATTATTGCTGACAATTTATTAGAGTTGATCATTTCTTTGGAGATACATTTCTTCAATTATGAGATATGGATGGTGGGGTAGATACTAAATCCTTTAAATAGGCCTAACTTGTATACAATTGACTCGATGCACTCTATAATTGGATAAGGGTTGTAAAACTGAGGGTAGAGCTTCTTATAGTTCCTTATTTGTAGCGACTATTGATGATAGGGTTAAAGCTTAAGGAACATAAATTCCCTTACTTCAAATTATCGTTTTGTCTACTTATAATCTACCTATTGTTTCATTCTTTTTTGGGCTAGCCTCAAGTGAAATTTTATAGAGGACAACACTGCTTTCCTGTTTTTCATGATCTAGTTGATAGTTAGATTCTTGGAATCTCCCACCAGATACAACCTGTACATCAAAAGGGAATACCCATATAATAACTCAAATGGCTCGGAGTGGATGGTTTCATGGAATATACTGTTATACCACCATTCAATCAATGAAATCCACTCTACCGATTACAATGGAACATTACCACAAATCTAGGATGTGGTTTACGATCTCCATCTGCCCGTTAGATAACGGGTGATACACAATGGAAAACTTGAGTTTGATTCTTTGCAATTTAAAAAACTCCTTCCAACATTTACTCAAAAGGATTGGATCCCAGTCACTCACAATACTCTCTGGTATCCCGTACAACTTAAAAATATGGTCAAGAAAGTGTTTGATGGGTACAAAGAAATTTTATTTATTGAAATAGTTGACCACTACCATCACACTCATTCTCCCTCGCAAGAGTGGAAGTTCTTTCAGAAAGTCCATACTGATGTCTTTCTAACAACTGATGGGACATTGGTTGTAGTTTTCTTAGGTATTGTACATTTCATATTTATTTCTCTGGAAAAAGGTATAAAACTTAACACATTTTCATAAATATTTACCCATCCTTTTCTAGTAAAATATATTTTGATTATCACAATTACTTCCGAATGATCCCCTAAGGATTCATCATGGCTCAAATAAATTAACTTCTTGTCTAAGTCTTTGCCATACTCGAAAACTATTCTTCCCTTTATCGTAACAAGTTACCCTACACTCGTTGTTTACATAATTGAAGGGCCTCTTCTCCGCCAACTAAGTGATATCCTGAATTGTTTTATTTTGTTTCCAACTATTCTAGATTTCTTCTTGAAGTTCAGTGTAAACCTATAAGAATGAAAGGGTGAGGAGCTCGATAAGTGTGTCGACCTTGATAACATATCTGCCTTTTAATTCTCTTCCTGTTATGATACAACACTTTGAAGTCATACCCAAAAAGTTTTGAGAGTCAAGTATATTAGAAAGGGATCGATATCCTTTACTCTAATAGGAACTTGAGACTCTGAGGATTTGTCCGAACTTAGAATCTTATACCATTGAGGTAGTGGTTCCATTACTTGATCACTTTGATAGTCGTCAAAAATTCCTTTTCATACATAAATAGTCTGAGGTGATTATTGGTCAGTGTCTTACTGAGGTATATGATTGGGTGATGTAGCACAACCCTAATTCCCGTCCTTATGCATCTGTTTCAAGGATGACAGTCTTAGAGAAGTTGTATAGGGACAAAACCGAGTTGAAATAAGGGCTTCTTTTATTTCTTCAAAGGATTATTGATACTAGTCCCCTAAGCCTACTCCCTCATTGTTAGATCCTTAATGTTAGACCCTGAATTTTTCTTAGAATTTATTTTATTAAATTAGCAAGCATGAATATAAATGAGAATTCTTGAATTAGAATTTTTTTTGAGTTTAATTAGGTATATAATTAATTAGGTTTGGTTTCATGGATTAAAAGAAATAGTTAGAATTAAGTTAAGGGGTTAGAAGGCATTATATTAAATATGGAAGGGTAAGCTTGGAAAGACAAAATTTTTTCTTAAACTAATAAGAAAAGAAGAGAAGAGAGTTGTGTACAGTAAGAAAAAAAAGAGAGAAAGTCGTAGAAGAAACTAGAAAAAGAGAAGGAGAAACCAAAGCATAGAAGAGGAAGAAGAATATTCAGTTGAGTTTTTAGGTAACCTTTATTTATTCTTCTTGTTTTGATAGAAAAAGGAAGTAGAGAAAATAGGTTGTGTGCTAAAAATAAAGAGAGAAAGAAGAGAACTGAGATTTTTTTCTTAGATTTTTATGAATTTTTAACTAGATCTTAGTTTTCCTAGCTCAGATAAACTAAGAGTAGATTAAGTCTAAGCTCATTTTTGGATAATAGAGCCTTATGGAAGTTCTATTCATATATGATATTTGAATAAAAATATGTTTGTTTGAAGAGAACCAAGAAAGTCGAAGGTAAGAACAAGAGGAAAGACAAACTTGATCTTAGAGTTACAAGTAAATAGGTGCATAATATGTTTATAGTTTTTGTGATGATGGGCTGTATTATTTAATTTTGTGTTTATAAATGCTTGTCTTAAATCATTGTGAATGTGGGAAAAATGTTCTATGAATTTAATATCATGTTTTCTTTGCAAGATGAAATCAATGATCAAGTAGCGAATGGAAATAGAGAGAGAAAACGCTCTGGATGGAGAAAAAACCTTGGAGGAGCATGATCTTCTCCACAGATCAAACAAAAAAGTCAAATCAAGGGAGAATTTAGGGCCAGTTGAAGGTAATTTGGATGGGGTTGGGGGGATTTGAACAACAAAATTCCCGTGGGAAAGGATGCCAGGATGGAAGTTCAGGAGGAAACAGAGAAGGCTAACAGATCCAACGCTAGGGTCTCGTATAGAGACATTACGTCTAGAATGGGTTCCCATAGGAGAATTGTAGCAGAAATCAATGCAAGGATTCAATGGCAGGATGTAGAGGATGATTCATCGGATGATGAAATGCCAGAAGAATCTGGTAAGGATGATAAGATATGCCAGGTAATTCGTTTATCGAAAGAGGAAAAAACGCTTACGTTCTCCTTGCAAATAAGCTTTGATCATCAAGCTTTTTGACAGAAAAATGCGGTACTCCTACTTCTATGACAGATTGCTTTCTAAATGGAAAATCAAAGGCAACCTATTGCTCACGGATATTGGTTGTGACTTCTATATTGTAAGATTCACAAACAGGGATGATTATGACCATGTTGTTATGCAACGGCCATGGGTTATTGGAGACAGTTACTTAACAATCAGAAAGTGGGTTCCGAACTTCATAGCGACGGAGGAACCCATTAAGGTTATTACTGCATGGGTCCGTATCCCAGGGCTTTCTATTGAGTACTTTGACAGAGCTTTCTTGCAAAGGGTTGGAGAGAAGATTGGAAAAGTGATCAGAATCGACAAACACACTTAAACTGTCGAGAGGGGACAATATATTAGATTATGTGCCGAAGTTGATTTGAGTAAACCTTTGCTCCTAAAATTTAAACTAAATGGAAAAATTTGGAAGATCCAATATGAGGGACTGAAAGAAATCTGTTTCAAGTGTGGCCGGTTTGGACACAAAGATGAAGATTGTGGTAAGACTGTTAATCCCAATTCACGCAGTGTTCAGAGTCCTCAAGCTGGAGAAGTGAACATTCAGGAAAACAGCCCTAAGCATACGGAGGACGATAATACCTACGGTTCCTGGATGATGGTTAAAAAACCTAAGAACATGAGAGGTAGACCAGCCAAAGGACAGGAAGCACAAACTTAACGGACTGGAACAGAGAGACAGAACCTCAACAGTGGACGGATTGGGGATAACAGAAGAGCGCAAGATACATGGGATTTTATAGGGCAAGGATCGAGATTTGAGACCCTAAATACATAAAATGTGGATTTGCGTGATCTTCAGAATGATCCTAGGGAACTAAATGCGGATATTTCTGGCAATTTTACTTCTTTGGCAGGGGATGATCGCTTGACCTCTCAATAAGTTAACCAGAATATTGGCAAAAGTATTGCTCCAAGGGATATTTTGTTGGATAAGGACACTAATCCCTTCCAAACTGGAACTGAGACTCCTTTTACTAGCAGAGTTCCTCTGGTGAACAGAAATAGTATTCTTAGCCAATCTTTACCCTCCCCTGGAAGGAAAACGCAATTTGCTAGTTCTACAAGGAATAAACGAACTAGAGGTAAAGGAGCTTCTCCTTACACAAGACCTCTCCTTCTAGGGAAAGAGAATAACCCTATTCAGAACTTCTCCATTCCCTTCCAATCCCCCTCATTGAACTCAGTTGAGAATTTTCAACCTCAATCTCAACCCATTACGTCCACCCATCATGCTTCCCATCCCCCTAGAATTCTCAGCCCTGGTAGGAACTCTGATGAATGGACCAGTGATGGGGTCTTTTCATCCCCTGGCTCCCAAGGCTTGGCTCCATATGGATTCATACCTTTCACCTCTTTACAACCCCTGGGAGATGCTTGCATCGGTGGAAGTCAAGTGGGAGTTGAAGAAGGTAATGATGGTCCTGCAACAGGACCTCAAAACCCTTACGCCTAATGCTATATTGCATCCTAGCCACGCTTATCCAACTTTTTAAGAAGATATAATGTCAATAAAAATCATGACATGGAACGTTCAGGGTGCGGCTAGCAGACTCTTTCTTGCGACAATGAAAGAGTTGATCCGGATCAATGATCCTACTGTCTTAGTCTTGGTGGAAACTCATATCAGTGGTGAGCAGGCTGAAAGAGTTTGCAGTCAAATTGGTTTCTCTGGACATACCAGAGTTGACGCCCAAGGTTTCAGTAGAGGTATTTGGATTTTTTGGAGGACTGAAATTGTGGATGTGAATCCCCTTATTAATCATTCTCGTCATTTCACGGTTGAGATTGCTAAGAGAGGTGCTATGCATTGGTACTTTTCTACAGTATATGCAAGCACTGACATGACCTAAAGGCAGAAACTATTGAGAGCACTGGAGAATTTTAAAATTTTGATCAGTGGACCGTGGCTAGTGGTTGGGGATTTAATAAAACAGCTTCTATGAATGAAAGAAGAGGAGTAGGGGGCCTGAATTAGAAAGGCGTTGTAGAAATTTCACCAACTGGATTGAAAATAATGGCCTTATTGATCTCGGCTACTCCTGACCACAGTTTACTTGGAATCAAGGACTTTCTATTATCACACGGAAAAGTGCGAGATTAGATAGAGCCTTAGCTAATGAGGAGTGACGTGCTCAATTTGAGGATGCATCAGTTAAGCATTTGCTCCAACTAAAATCGGGTCATTGCCCTATTCTGATCAGTACTAATGGGTTTGCACCAAATTCAGCATTGACTAGACCTTTCCAATTTCATGTTGCTTGGCTCGCTTATGACAAATTTGAGGAATTCTTAGTTAAGTGCTCGAATAGAGAAATGCTTTTATTACCTATGCTGTCAGAATTTGCAGATAAGCTCAAGTTATGGAATCGTGATGTTTTCAGGAATATCTTTCATAGAATTGTTGATCTTGAGAGAAGACTTGGTGGCATCCAAAGGGCTCTGGCAGATAATGGCCCTAGACATTTACTCAAGTTGGAGGCATCATTGAGAAGACAGCTTGAGGAGGTGTTGGAACAGGAATCATTATTATGGTTTCAAAAGTCTAGGTTAGAAGCTTTAAGAGATGGAGATAGGAATACAAAGTACTTTCACCTAAGCACTATTATTAGGAGGAGGAGGAACTGGGTTGATATGTTGATGAACGCAAATGGTGATTGGATTTCTGAGCCTAATCAGGTACTGTCTCTAATATATGACTATTGGAGTGGCCTCTTCACGGAAGTGAATCTAAGCAATTAGGTCCAGTTTATGATGAGGGAGAAGTTTCCACCCATCTCAACTGAAGAGTACAGTATGCTTAGTGCCAACTACACGGTAGCTGAAGTGAAGAAGGCTCTTATGTAGATGGAACCAATGAAAGCACCAGGGCCGGATGGTTTCCAACCTATCTTCTATCAAAGTTTTTGGAATCTGGTAGGCCACAACCTTTCAAATGTTGTACTTGATGTTCTTCATGGCAAAACCAGTCTAGAAGGAATGCAGGATACATACTTGGTGCTTATCCCGAAGAATGAGGCCCCTCAACGTCCGAAGCAATTTAGGCCAATCGGCCTTTGTAATGTCACTTACAAGATAGCGACCAAGATCATAGTTAACATATTAAAATCCATCCTGCTAAAAATCATTTCTCCTACTTAGGCTAGTTTTGTTCCAGGCCGCCAGATTACGGACAATATCATAATTGTCCAAGAGATGTTACACTCAATGAGGAAAAAACAGGGTGTTAAAAGACAAATGGCAATCAAAATCGACTTTGCCAAAGCATATGACAGACTTCGGTGGAGTTTCATTCGGGATACACTGTTGGAAATGAAGCTTCCTCAACTTATGATTGATACCATCATGAATTATGTCTTGGCTGCAAGGATCAGAATACTTTGGAATGGTTCACCCTCAGAAGATTTTACACCGAGCAGAGGTATCAGGCAGGGGGATCCCCTTTCCCCATACCTTTATTTTTCGTGTATGGAAAGGCTAGCCCAACTCATTGACAAGGAAGTGCGGGAAGGAAAATGGAAAGCGATCAGAGCTAGCAGGAATGGACCTGAAGTTACTAATCTTGCGTTTGCCGATGATTTGATATTGTTTGGAGAAGCTTTAATTGAGAAAGCGCAGGTGATTATGTTTGGAGAAGCTTCAATTGTCTGGAGCATTTTTGCAATGATTCTGGAAGCTTGGTGAACTATGACAAATCAAGGGTTTTCTTCTTGAGAAATACCAGCGAGTACATGCGTGCTACGATTAATGCAAGACTAGGAATAGATGAGACAGACGACCTAGGTATGTACCTAGGTGTTCCTGCTATCCATGGTAGGAGTTCAAGGGCAGACTATGAGCACCTTTTAGAGTGAGTGAATTCGAAACTGGCTAGATGGAAGGCTAAATGTCTCTCACTGGTAAGTCGGGCCACTCTTGTACAGTAAATAATCAACGCTATTCCTATTTATACGATGCAATCCACAAAGTTGCCACACTCCATATGTGACGACTTGGACAGGAAAGCACGACGCTTTCTGTGGGGTGAAACTGAAGAACAACGTAAAGTTCATCTCAGTTCTTGGGAAACGGTTACTAAACTAAAGGGAGGACTTGGATTACGTTCTGCTAGACAAGCGAATGCTGCATTCCTCACTAAACTTGGATGGAGAGTATTGACATAACCTAATGCTCTTTGGTCAAGGGTTTTACACAACAAATACTGTCAAGGTAGGTGCGACATTGACATGTTTAGTAGTAAAAGTGATGCTTCCAATGTATTGAAGGGTATAACTGAGAATGTTAAGTACCTGAAATCGGGAATAAATGCATCCATTGGGAATGGGAGATCGACCTTGTTCTGGTAGCACAATTAGGCAGAAAATAGACCTCTTATGGAGATAACTGTCCACCCTGTGCCTGAGGACAGACTCATGGAAACTGTTGAAGAGATATGGATGTAAACCTGGGATGGAAATATGACAAGCTTGCAGATTATTTTTCTGCTGATACACTTAAGAAGATCAACTCTCATGAAGTCATAGAGGACGAAGACGTAGCTGATATGCTGTTCTGGAATGGAAGTTCATCTGGAGGATTTAGCATTAAGTCTGCGTTGGAAATTATTCATGAAGACGACTTTGGAGGGGGCCACCACGATTGGACCAGCATCTGGAGGTTAGATGTACCTCAGAGAATAAGGATGTTTTTCTGTCTTCTCTTGCAAGACAGGTTAATGACAAACACCAATAGGATGATTCGAGGCATGATTAATGATCCTAAATGTTATGCCTGTGGAGCAGAG
>JAOTAY010000009.1:16964968-16980248 GCA_025629805.1 Erythroxylum baracoense | reverse complement strand
GGTGATATGATTAACAAGATGAAGGATTTTAGCAATGAAGTGAGCTGGAGCATGTTATATGCAGTGTTTTTACTGAATATGCATATGTAGTTTGGACATAAATTGATATGTGAATACCCAAATTGGATATATTTTGATTTAGAGTAAACTATAAAAATATGGCTACATTTTTCATGAAGGAATCGAATTTGAAATTTGTCCTTAAGAGTCTTGAAATTTGTCTTGAAGTTGAGAACTGGGTACTGTTGTGTTATGAGAACAGTCTGTAATAATTTGGTTATAACTTGCATAATACTGAACCAAAATGCATGAATTTTATGTCATTAAAAACTTAGGACATTCTAGAACATTTTATTAGAAGAAGGTGTTGCCTAAATACCTCGTTGTCTACGTCATAATTGTCATACAAAATTGACCTGAAAATCTGTCTTGATAAAAAATCTGGAAAATTAGAGCTGGAGGTCAAAATTTTGGTTTCAATTTCATCTTCCTCTTTCAACCCATGTTACATGTCTTTAAGGCATGAATTTAAAGAAACTCAAAGAATGAAAGTTGTAGATATAGGTCTTAGATTGACCTCAGTGAAAGTGGCTTGATAAAATAGTGACTAGAGCTTGAGTTATGCTTGTTTTACTAACACTGCCTGTGACAATCCCCTGTGCAGAAACCTTATATTATTTCCTTATTTTTGGGGACTTTAGAGCTCGAATTGGTCGTAGTATAAAACATGAAAAATGATTTTTGATGTCTTTTAAATGCTTCTGTTGAACAGTTTGGCAAGAAGATATCTTGATAAGTTTATGTAGTTAATTGAAATCATACCCTAAAATAATGGACTGTTTTGATGAGAATGAGTTCAAATCTGGAAATTTTGATATGTTTAAGGAATAAATGAGTTATTTTAATGCAAACATGATCTTAAGAACATGAGAAATGTGTATAAAGTATGGATGAATTAGTATTGAAGAACATAGGGTATTTATGAATGAGAATTGGGTGAATGTATGAGTATATGTTGCTGGAAAATTTTGGTGAATATATAGATTTAGCTTGCTGAAATTTCAGATATAAAGTACCAATAGTGTGTGTTTTATAAGAAGCTTTTTGTTCAAGGATAAGTGTAAATATGAGTTGGGAATGATATAAAAATGTTCTCATGAATGTAATGTGATTCAAAGTATGTAAGTGATGAATTGGGAATGATTGAATAAGAACTAGGAAATTGTGGGAGTGTATAATCCTAGGAAAAAGAGTGGTATATGTGTGGGTGATCAGTTGAAAGTGATCAAGTGTATTAAAGAAACATACCCAAGAATTTTTCATTAAACATGTATAATACAAGATACATATATAAATGTGCTCATTCATTTGAATGTGCAATGTCGTAATATGAAAATGTATGTGATTACATATAGTAGAGCACGTTGAGCAACTACTTCCAGACATTGCTGGGACTTCAAGGCAAGGGAGCATTTGTGAGTAACCTAAAGATGGTCCCACCTTGATTGTTTGTTTGATTTTGAATTAAATTAATATTTGATATAATTGTGATATTACTAATTCCGGGCAATTGATTGTCCGAGGAGTTCGATATTAGAGACTATGTTGGGAGTGCTCCTTGAATGTGAATGTGATTGACTAAATGTGTTTTCAACTTATATGTTGAATGCCGGACCAATTTTGATGATTAATGTGAATGAGAAAGTGAATGCGAATGCAATGAACTGAACATGATGATTGAATATGTTTGATGCATTTATTTCATGAATGCATGAAATATAAAAGCAGTTGTGACTGGAGCCGCTAATGAAAAAGAGCTTAAAGCTCAGACATCCGTGGTAAGAGCCTATGGCTCAATTTATATGATCGAGCCCGGTATCCATAAAGGATACGGGATAGTATGATAGAGCCCGGTATCCACAACGGGTATGGGACCGTGAAAAAGGCACTCGGTCATAACAACGTAATAAATAAAATTGAGTCTCATAAATATTGCATACATATATGAAATGAATAAATTGAGCAATTGCAATGTTTTGAGGACTTTTATAGTATGAAAGTTGTGAATACTTATCGATGAATATGTACTGTATGATCGCAATGAAATGATAAATTGTATTGATTTTGAAATGTGACAATTGTGAACAAAGTGCTTTGTGATATTATATGATGGTAATTGAGATGATGTGAATTATATGATAACATAAATTGTGTGTTGCATGACAAGAGTGAACCATTGGGGATGGTTACTCAACTAAGTTCACAAAACTCAACCAAATTGCAATGTTGACATTTTCAGGCTCGAAAAAGCGACAACTTAGCTTTTAAGACTACTTAGAAGAAATCTTGTACAGCTTTTGGATAGAAGTTATGGCTCAAAGTTCATTCAGCTGGGACTGATGGATTAGTTTTAATTTTGTTAACTCCTCATGTATGTAGCTTATTTTTTAGACAGATATGTGGTCTCTAATAGGTTGATATTATATAAACATGGATGATGGATATAATGCTACATTGTAAACTAAGGTTATGAAATGAAATGAGAAAATTTTGGATTTTTGACATTGTGTTATTTATGGATTTAATTATGATGCCATGAGATGCATTGAAAGTGAATAGGTTAGCACGCCATTTATGTCTGGCATATGCATAAATATCTGAAAAGTGTATGTGTACGTGTTGGATGGAAGTGGGGTGTTACAAGAAAAGATATATATGGACCAACTAGAGGGTTTCAAGGAAAAAAGGAAAGAGAATTATGTGTATAGATTGATGAAAAGCCTTTATAGTTTAAAACAGGCACTGAAACAGTGGTATAAGAAGTTGAAATAGTTATGGGGGAGCAAGGCTATAAGAAGACTACTTCAGATCACTGTGCTTTTGTATAGAAATTCTCTAGTGATGATTTCATTATCCTTTTACTTTATGTTGATTGTTGGCCGAAATATCAACAGGATTAATAGTTTGAAGAGGCAGTTAAGCAAGTCTTTTTCCATGAAAGACTTGGGGCCAGCAAAACAGATTATTGGCATGACAATTATCAGAGACAGGGGCACCAAGAAATTATGGTTATCACAAGAAAAGTACACTGAGAAAGTACTTTAAAGGTTCAACATGGATAAAGCTAAAGTGGTTAGTTGTCCTCTTGTTAATCTCTTAGGTTGAGTTTTAAGCAATGCCCTTCGATAGATGAAGAGAAGGATAAGATGATGAAAGTCTCTTATGCTTCTGTAGTTGGAAGTTTTATGTACGTTATGGTATGTACACGGTCAGATATTGCGCACGCAGTTGGAGTAGTGAGTAGGTTCCTTTCAAATCCTGGTAAAGAATATTGGGATGCTGTGAAGTGAATTTTCAGATATCTACGTTACTTCCAAAACATGCTTGTGTTTTGGAATTACCAAGCCTATGTTAGTTGGTTACACAAATGCAGACATGGCTAGCAATGTTGACTCGAGAAAGTCTATTTCAGGTTACCTAATTATCTTTGCAGAGGGAGCCGTGTCATGGCAATCAAAATTGCAGAAATGTGTTGCTCTATCCATCACTGAAGCGGAATCTATTGCTACAACTGAAGCATATAAGGAGCTCCTATGGATGAAGAAGTTTTTAGATAAACTTTGTTTTCAACAAAATAGATATCAACCATTTTGCGACAACCAGAGTGTTATTCACCTTGGGAAAAATTCCTCATTCCATTTAAGATCAAAGCATATTGTTGTAAAATATCACTGGATCATAGAGGTGTTAGAGAAGAAGCTATTGCAGCTAGAGAAGATTCATACGGATGAGAACGGATCAGATATGATGACAAAAGTTTTACCCAGGGGAAAGTTTGAGTTCTGTCAATCTCTGCAGGAATGATAGTAAATATCATGTAGTCCATAGGGGAAGAATTGTAAGGCGGTACCGACACATGGTACCACCATAGGTATTTTAAAAAAAAAAGTTGTCTACAACTAACTTACATGCAAGTTGTGCTATTGTAAGCTATGGCGGCAAAGAGGCGGTGGAGGGTCTAGATAAAGACCCTCCCCTCTCTTTCATATAAGCATAATATACATATATGTGGTAGTATTTTAAGGTCTTGTGTGAGGGAATGTTTTTGGGTATTTTTAGGAAACTTTTTTTCTAAAAGGGCGAGTGACAAAATAGTGAGGACATTATCCTAGGGATAGTAAATTTAAGAAACACCTTGTGTATGAGTACCACTATTTTGTTGTATTATCTTTTACTTTCTATACCTGTTATTTTCATTAGTAGAAGTTTTATTTGAAATTTAGCCCGTGAACGTAGCCCAAATTAGAGAGTGAACTATGTTAAATTTCTACATCTTATTTTCTTGCTTATGGAATTTTAATTCGTCAATTTTTCTAACACACGGTGCCCTAGGAAGTTCGCCTCCTGGTGGCTAGTTGATACCACTTCTACGCCTCTCCTTTCAAGTGCATTGTGATGATTCCCACTTTCTTATAATGCGGGGTGTGATCCAGAGCAAAGAATTATTCATTCTTGTATAGCTAGCGTTTCACGGTGCTTCATTCGAATACTGGAAAGTCAATCTTGCTAAATCTCATTGAAGTGGTATATAATTCCTCCCTTCCTTGCGAAATTCCTTCTAGTAAGGGGTGCTATCGACTCCTTCCACGTGAGCCTTGCTCAATAGTTCCCACTATCATTCACATGAACTGGTGGAACATGATTTTAAGCTCTTCAAGTTCTTTTTTGTGTCTCTCCTTCTGGCCTTGGTTCTTAACTAGCAATTTCTCTTTCCCAGCCATTCTCAAGCAAGGTCTTTAAAATTTTCTCAATTCTCAAAGCTCGGTCGCCCTATTTCCTTCTGCCATGATTCCGCTCTGAGGTTTGTCTGCTCTAATCCATTTGTTATGTGCAAATAATTGAGGATTCAAGAATGATTTGATGGTACAAAAATCATTGTAGAAGAGAGAAATTAAGAGGCAGAGAAGGTGAAACACAATTTCATCATAGAATGCTCACAACTTCTTGACTTGTTACAGATATAAGCCGACGAGCTTTACATTGGCTGACGCGTGTAAGTTGATAAGATAATTGTCAGAGCGTAAACTACATTGCATTAGGAAAACTGAACTACGATTTCTGCATGGTTTTCGTTTTTTTCGTAACAATAAGTGTACCGGAATAAGAGAAGAAGATAGAAACTGAATGTGATCAAATAGATGCGCGACAATGAGCTCACCTTCAACTTGCTAATCACATGAACCAGTTAAGTTTAGGATCTGGGGAGTAAATTACCAACATACTTCACATGGACTAAGTCTTTAGGTCTTAGCCTCGTAGTTATCAGTACCTTATTTCTTTTTAAAACATTTTGATTTATTTTTAGTAAATACATTCATTCGAGCCTTTTGTCTTTAAACTAATTCATGTTTGCAATAAAATTTTTAATTTAATTGTATTTGTACGTTAAAATTTTATGTCATATGAGAGTAACACATTATCTTTCTAAAATTATGAATGATCCAAGTGTTAGATATCTTTAATTATGAGAAAAGAAAATAATATTACTTTTGTACTTAATCTCTCCAATAAAAGAATAGAGTTAATTTTCAAGGTATAAGTTGTTAGAGTTAAAATCTAAAATGTAAGAAAAATATTTCAAATTTAATTTAAATTCAATGGAAATAATTATTAAAAACTCAAATGTTAGAGTTAAAATCTAAATGTGAGAAAAATATTTCAAATTTAATTTAAAATAGATAAAAAAATTAAAAACTCAAATTTTTACTTAAAGAATTTCCAATAACTCAATAAGCTCGTATTATTTGGTATTGCTCTTATCTTGCGCATCAAATCTTTTATTTCACTTGTTCCGTTCTAATTATATTTTATTAAATTTTATTACTATATTTATATAAGATACAAATAAATATATAAATAAAATTTAACGAAACATAAAATGAAAATTATAAATGTGATACCCTTATTTTGAACCAATTGCAATTTAGAATTCAACTGTCTGAGACGTAGTTAATGATTAATCAATCAAAACCATTTCTGAGTTGTAGCATCCTATTCAAAGGCTGACAATTGTACCGTTCCTTTTTTCTTTTACGAGAAAAAGACACATAACTGAAGAGAAAAACAAACAAACAAACAAAAAAGCGAGTCTATTTCTAAGGCCTTGAGCTTATTCAAGAATTCTGAGAGGGCCAGCATGAATAATATAACCAGTGGCCCATCGTCAGCTTCTTTCTTTTGTAAAGCTCCCTCCAAAGCCTAGTTTCTGGCGTTCGAGATCATCAGCGACCCAGTTGGAACAAGGAAGAGAAAGCCTTAAAAAAAAAAACAAAGCCCTCAGTTTTCAAGCATCCCATATAGATTTCTCTATTCCAGCTTCACCAAGTGAGAGATTTTGCTGATAAAGGTTCATGATTGGCATTCTCTGCTGTCCCATTGCTTCCATTCCCATTCTTTGTTGATGTTGGTGTTGCTGTTCATGCAAATTTGCGTGCCTTTGTACTCCTCCAATCCCCAAGAAATCATGAGTATGCATGTCACCACTTTCACCAGTCCCACCACCAAATTTAGTCATTACTGTTGGGATTGCACTACTTCTTCCATGAACCAAACTTGGACTGCCACTATCTTCATGTTCCATGCTTCTCATGAAGCCAGGTTTGTGGTCATTGCTCGCGAAGATACTAGCAAACATGCCTATATTGTCGTTCATTGCTGAGCTACCTGTTGCAGTGTCGAAAAGGGCAGAGATTTCTTGTTTGTTGAATTCTCCAGGACTTATTCCAACCATATTTGTTTGGTCAGACTGACTAGAGAAGTGATCATACGAACCGTTATGTTGTTGAATTCCACCAAAGGTTGGTGGCCTTATGGCCGTCACCTGATCATGACCTGCCATGTTACTAGCAAAGCTCTTTTGCATCATTGGGGAGTTGATACTGCTACTCGCAGTTGCACCCATCTGCGCAGCTTTTTGCAGCAAAGCTGTTGCTGACATTTGAGCTGAACCAGGGAGTTGACATCCATTTTTTCCGTCTTGAAGATAACCGAACCCAGATGAACCATTGGAACTCAATTGCAGGTTAGAATTTGAGGAAATGCCTCTCGGCCCACCAAAGAGAGTGCCTGAACTGCTAGAAAACATGCCTCCTGCCATGTTCATGGACTTGAATTGCAATGGAACGAGGTCTTGCGGAAGGGATTTGAGAGGGTTCTTAGGATCGAAGTTGTTGAAGTCAGACATTCCCGTGGATGAGTTGATGGTGTTGCTTAAAGGCATTGATGATATGAGCTCCGGCATCTGGTTTTGCATGTTTGATGTCATGTTGGTCATCAGTCCTTGGTTCACTTTGTTGTTTTCTTCTGCCAGTGCGTCACAAAAGGCTCTGTGGGTGATGAAGCTGTCTCTTCTGAATATCAATTATCAGATTAACTTGGTTAAAACTACTGATTCTTGGCTACGTATGGAATCTAAAGCGAGGTGAGATATCTATGACGTGAATGTTTCAGGTTAGAGCTGGCCTTTCTATGTCGAGCAATAACAGCTAATCATAGTTTTTCGTATTTGGATGTTTCATGATATAGAAAAAGTCTTTTAACCACGTCAATTGGAGATATACTAATTTCTACAAACTTTAACAAACAAGGTTCTTACCTGGAGAAGATTGTTCCACAATCACATTTGTACTCCCTGGTACCACAAGTCTTTTGATGAGCTTTCCAATCGGATTGAACTGCATATTTCTTGGAGCACTTGTCACATTTCCATTTCTTCTCTCCATGTTTTCGGCTAAAATGCTTCTTAATACCTGTTAGATCACCGAGAGCACGAGAAGGGTTGTGGTGGACGCACGTAGGCTCAGGGCATATATACACCCTCTTTCTCACCTCTGTTGTTGTTCTTTGCTTTAATTTCCATGGAAGGTTATGTCCTCTCCTATGCAATTGCAGATTCTGATCCCTTTGGAATCCTTTGTTACATATCTCGCAGACAAACCGGTTAGTTGCCATGAGCGTTGTCGGTGATAATGCAACAACTTCAGCACTGGGATCTGATCCAGTCATAACTCAGTTGTTAGTGAAAGGGAATTTCCATAACAAGAAACCACACACACACACACGCACGAACGAAGAAGAATCACCAAAGCCAAACCATATTCCAGGAGTAAGAGTTAGTATCCATGATTGCATGAGAAGCAAGCTAATTAATCATTAAAAAAAAGATAAAGAGATGAATATAAAAAGTGGAGAGAAGCAAACAGTTCTCATCAATTATTGTAATCTCAAAGCAATAATTGAACCTTCCAATTCATATTCCTGTTCTTCCCGACTGTGTCCTACACACACCGCTTCGTTCCCACCTAGATCTCCGGTCCATCCTCATCCCGGTCCGACAAACCAAAGGGATACAATCGTTAAGTATTATACATAAATCCCACATAAGAGTTCATCTCTCTGTTGTTATTATCACATTGATCTCATATATACATAAGTGCATCACGGATTCAATGATAAACCATAAAGACACAATCTTTGATATTTTTTGAGTATGTATATACTTGCATGGTTTCTGTACTTCTGTTACAGTGTGTATTGCTAAAATGAACATTAATAAAGAAAGGGTCACAAGTTGACTTTGCCTGGAGTTCCTGGGAGATTTCTTTTCTTCTTAACAGGTTGTTGTTGTTGCTGCTGCTGTTGTGAACCAGAGCCGCTGCCGTTAGCAGCAGTAGAAGCTCCAGAGCTCCCACCCTGAAAGTTTTGATGCTGTTGAATTTCCTCTCCAGTGTTTCCTGAAGAAAAGCTGCCCTCGTCACCTGAGATATTTGACATTTGATGGTAATTGTTGACTTGGGGTTATGTAAAAAACTAGCAAAACTATCCACCCCTGTGATTGTTTCCTATAAATCTTCTCTGTAATTTTCCACTTGAATATGTTTCTTTCAACCCCTGGCGTCTACTTCTTGTTCTTGTCCAGCTCAGGCGTGTGTATGTACTCGCGCGATTATTTGCTCACTCACTGAGTCATGAGGAAGACAAGACGAGGGATTGCTCCATTTCTTGTAAACAAAAACACTGCTCTCGCTTAAAACACTCAGGTTGGAACTTGGTCTTCTTTGGCTTCATGTACATATACATAGCGGTGATGAGGAAGACAGATGTTCAGCAAATACCCCTCAATTTCCATGAAATAAAAGCAATTGCCATTGCGTTACGAAGATTCCCCTCTTGAAAAAAAAACCATAAAAAAGGCAAATGAGGATTGTGAGAGGTTGTCAAACTAAATAATATAAACGAGGAATTGAAAAAAAAAGGGTGAAATGAATCAATGATTAGACCTTAATTGAAGTTCAAAAAAAAAAATAGTACATAATACTTTGTACATATTGCTTAATGTTCTAGTTCTAAAGTGACTGTAACATGACCCAAAAGCTAGGTAATTATGCTGTTCATAACTAAAACTATATAAAAGTAAATACCAATCTTATCATAGATAGACATAATTGTCAATGTCCCGTAGAGCTTATAAACCGACCAAATCAGAATTCAAAAGTAAGATAGTAATAGATTTTCCAAAAAGAAAAAAAGTAAGATAGTAATAAGTTGCTCGGGATATGCAAATAACAAGTGGGATCTTCTGTTTAATTTTATGGTGTCTAACCTTGTATAATGTAAAAAAAAACGTCATTTTAATGGTTGGGCAATTTCTAAACTCATGTTCAATGACTAAAACAACGTTGTTTTGAGCATTAGATAGAATTGAACGCTATAAAATTGGACAGAAGATTTAAAGTCGTAAATAACAAGTATGACTTATGCTCTAATGTATCATTTAATACTCAAGTGATACAGTACCATACCTTAATATTGTTTTGCAGAAAATTCAATAATTAATTATTTTTCATTAGCAATTCAGGAGATGAAAGTATTGGAAAAAACGATAGTTTCACACATAAATTAATTTTTTTAGTAAGTTCTGAAGTTGATTACCCTATTATTTGTTCTTTTCCAACCTCCAGCCGTAAGCTTTTAAGAATATACTGTCCGACCTGATTGAACTTTCTTTGTGTTTTCCTAAACGATCGAGGTCGAAGAAAAGAAGAAGAAACAATTTAAGGAACTATATGATTCTATCAACAATGAAAAACAAGAACAGATTAATCCCTCAGTCATTCCTCTTCTGGGAATGGAAACATCATGTTTCAGTGCAATTACCTTAAGTATATGCGTTATCACGTAGACTATTAATGGAGTATTTCATTTTAATTTCCTGCCGATGCCTCTCTTTCACAAGGCATCAAATGTCCATTGACAATTAATCGAACAAACCTAAGAATATGAAAGAAGATTATTGTGTCCTATGTGATCTAAAGAATCCAAGGTAACAAAGAGGGTCAGTTTCATTCTTTTATAATACAATTAGAAACAATATTGCTGCTTTGTTTTCTAGGTACATTTTAATAATACCCAGGACAGCTGCTTTTATCATCACATATTAACCACATGAAAAGGTTTGTCTATGCTTGGTGGGTTATCACGACCATATCTACAGACTATAGTACTTATGAATACGTCAATATTCACCTTTTTGATGGTTTCTATGTCCGTATAGATTCAGTCAGGGAAATTATATTTTCTTTACAAGCAGGTTGTCGTACTCACAATTTGATTAAACTACACAAGGACCTTAGGAATTAAGTAACCAACCAACTTTAAAATTAAAATTATGATCGACACAAATTAAATTAAATAAATTATCTTTACCTTTATTTTTATTTTCCTTTTAATTTGATGAACAAGAAGATCTTATTCTATTTTTGTATGAATATGATTTTCAATTGATTTTAAAGTAATCATTTATCCAAAAAGTTGGTACTTAAATCATTAGGTGTAATGTTCTAACTTGCTTCAAAATCTAACTAAGATTTGTTCCTGTAAAAAAAAATGACGGCCAAGGAATGAGCTGCCAACTCAATAAAGAGTAACTAGAATGTACCCGTCATGTAATACACAATATATACAAATTCAAAAGAAAAATACATGGCATCGCATCACAATTCATATCACAATTTTACATTTATTAAGCTTATTTATTATTCTTAATCCATGCTTCTATCCTAAAATTTTTATTCAATTCTTTTCTTAATATTTTAGGGCCCGCTTAACCTAGTAGACTAATATCTAATGGTCTGCCGACAAACAGACCACACAGGATACTTTCCATTTCTGGAAATATCCTGGGCATTCCCACTCTTGGAATACCAGGTCTTATTAAATAAATCATACCGGAAACTTCCCACTCTTGGAAGTATCATTGGTATCCCCACTCTTGGAATACTAAAATAAATTACTAACGATATCCCCTTTCCTGGAATATCCTGACACGTGTCTAATAATCAATCAAAATTTTATCGTATAAATATCAAGACCATCATATATAAATCTACTTAGGCAAGCCACTAACCACAATTTCATTTTATTCTCTTGATAATCCATAAATTCAACATCATCATGTCACATCATCTTCTTTCCTCATTTCATAGTTCCATTATTCAATGACTGATCACAAAATTCACCACATATTGTATACAATTTTCTATACAACCAAAATTCTCGTAATCATATTCTCATCCATAATTCACAATAAGTTCAGATAAATCACAAATCACATAAATTTTATATAACGCAATATTTTCAACTCATCTAACTCGCACAAAATTACATTTATTAGAAGTTTCACAAAATGCATACGAAAAGAAATTATATTTCCATAAATTCACACAATAAACATAATATATTTATTTTTACGTAAAGCTTCATAAAACAAAACATATTTAAATATCGTCTTCCACACAATTTGCATTTTTTTGCTATTTAGTAAAATTCATATAATAAGATACTTTCATTTTTCAAATTCATTCAAAAATCCTAAAAATTGAATTTTCACATAAAAACATAAAATAAAGTACATTCTAATTAATTCCTTTACCTGAACTTTGAAAAACTCCGAATTCCTAGTTAACCCTGTATTCCTTCAGATTTATCACCAACACCTAAATAATAATAAAATAATTAAATTAAAAAATAAAATTAAAATTAAAATTTTCTAATTTATTAAACTCCCCTAACTCTTCCAAAATTTCTAATTTGCCATTAAACTATTTTTTTCTTATCTCTTCTTCTTTTCTTCTCCTTCTCCATTCCACGTTGCCATCCTCTCAAATTCTAGCTTTCCAGAAAATTTTCCAGATTTTTAATCCCCTTTCTAACCATGTTTTGATTCGTTATCTCAATATATAAACATTCTTATACACATTTTATTAAAAATAAAACACAAATATAGTGTATTACCTTGCAAAATCACCACAAAAACCTAAGAATGATAATTCTATGAAGAACACTACAGATAACTTGGAAGAACAGAAACTGCCGTCAGTTTTAGGGAAAGAGGGAAGAAGTAAACTGAAATAAAAACTATTTATTTTAAGTTTAGGGTCATGGGTAAGGCCGGGTTTTATTTCTTCTCTTGCATTTGAGATGAGTTTAAGTAACAAATTTTTGGTTTTAAGGTTACGGGCTTTACAGTTCTTCCCCTCTAAAAGAAATTTCGTCTTCAAAATTTAGCTACATACCTGAATCTTTCAAAAGATGTGGGTATTGACATTGCATATCCTCTTCCACTTCCCACGTCGCTTCCCTCAAGGATCAATGATGACTCCATAAAACTCACATCATAGGTATGTGTCCCCTCCTTAATTGTCTAATCTCTCTTTTTAAAATCTTAATTGACTCTTCTTTATAGGTCAAGTCTGTAGCAACTTCAATCTCTGGTTCAGGTATAACATGGCTCGAATCTGATCGATACTATCTCAACATAGACACATGAAATATATCATATATTTGAGATAAGTTTGGGGGGCAAGGCCAACTTATAAGCTAATGGACCAACACACTGAACAATCTCGTAAGGCCCAATATACCTCGAACTCAACTTTCCTTTCCTTCCAAACCGCACTATACCTCTCCAGGGTGACACTCTCAAGAACACCCTATCACCTACTTCATACTCCATCTCCCGTCGATGTCGATCTATATAACTTTTCTGTCTATCCTGAGTAGCTTCCAAGAACTTCTTCACCACTTCGATCTTTTCTACAGTCTCCTGAATCAATTCTGGTCCCTCCAATATTATAGCACCCTCAACATCCTAGCATATTGGATCTCTACATGACCTTCTATACCACGCTTCAAAAGGTGTCGTTTCATTGCTAGAGTGATAACTGTTATTATAAGCAAACTCCATCAAAGGTAAGTACAAATCCCAATCACTTTCAAAATTTAATACACAAGCTCTTATCATATCCTCCAAAGTCTGAATGGTGTGCTTCGATTTCCCATTCGTCTGAGAGTGAAAAGTTGTACTCAAATTCAATTTAGTACCTAACGCTATATGAAAACTAGCCCAAAATTGAGATGTAAATCGAGGATCTCGATCTGAAACTATAGATACAGGTACTCCATGTAACCTTACTATATCATCCACATATAATCTAGCTAATTTATCTAATGAATCTGTCAGTTGGATTGGTAAGAAATATGCAGACTTGGTCAATCTATCTATAATGACCTAAATTGAATCATGTCTGCATCGGGTTCTAGGTAAAGCTACTATTAAATCTATGGTAATTCTCTCCCACTTCTATGATGGTATCAACAAAGGTTTTAACTTGCCTACTGGAGCCTGATGCTCAGCTTTAACCTGTTGACAAGTCAGACATTTAGCTACAAACTTTGCCACATAATTTTTCATGGTTGGCCACCAATAATGAGGTCTCAGATTTCGAAACATCTTGGTTGTACCAGGATGCATAACATAAAGAGCACAATGAGAATCTTTTAGTATCTCTTCTCACATACTGTCAACATATGGCATATATAATCGAGTCCCTATCACCATCAGTCCATTTGGTCTCACTGAAAAATTAGGTGTCTTTCCATGTTTTATCTTCTTTAACATCTTTTGCAAGTATGGATCCTGAGTCTGTGCTTCACCAATCCTATCACTCAAATCAGTCTGAATTTGTAAGGTACCCATCAATCCAGCTACATCATCAACCTCGAACTTAACATCCAAGGCTCTCATCCCCACTAGTGGTGTCACACTGCTTTAGCCCAGATTAGCTAACGCACTAAAGTTCTTTCCGCTAAAGGCATTTGCCACTACATTCACCTTTTTAGGGTGATAGTTAATGGTGTAATCATAATCTTTTAACAATTCTATCCATCTCCTTTGCCTCAAATTCAACACTTTCTAAATCAGTATGTACTTCAAGCTCTTGTGATATATAAGAACCCAAAACGTCTCTCCATAGAAATAATGTCTCCAGATTTTCAAAGCTTGCACTATAGTAGCTAACTTTAAATCATGGGTGGGATAATTCAACTCATGGGTCCTCAACTAATGAGAGGCACAAGCTATTACCTTCCCGTTCTACATCAATACACACCCTAATCCCAATCCCAATCCCCATCCTAAGGTGTCTGTATATACTTTAACACCTCCACCATTCAATGGTAACACCAAGATAGGACTGGATGTCAATCTCCTCTTCAATTCCTCAAAGCTCTCCTGATACCGATCAGTCCACTGATAAGGAACTCCCTTCTTCAGTAATTTTGTCAATGGACTAGCTATTATAGAGAAACCCTCTACAAATCTCCTGTAATATCTAGCCAGTCCCAAGAAACTTCTGAGCTCTATCACACTCTTTGGTGGCTCCCACTCTGTAATTGCCTTCACCTTTGCCGGTTCTGGTTTCACACCCTCTTTGGACACAACATGTCCTAAGAGCACTACCTGATCAGTCCATAACTCACACTTAATTTAGCATATAATTGCTTCTCCTTTAGAATTTGCAATACTGTTCTCAAATGGTTTTCATGCTCCTCTCTATCTTTGGAATATACTAATATATCATCTATGAACACATTCACAAATTGATCTAGATACTCTTGAAAAGTTCTATTCATCAACACCGTAAAGGTAGTTGAAGCATTTGTGAGTCCAAATGGCATCACTAGAAACTCGTAATGGCCATACGGTGCTCAAAAAGCAATTTTAGGTACATCATGATCAACTATCCTCAATTGCCAATACCCTGATCTCAAATCAATATTTGAAAATTGTAACAGCCCAGACCACACGCTTGCAGATATTGTCCGCTTTGAGCCTCGGCCTCTCGGGCCTCGCGCTCTCACGGTTTTGTTTTTCCGCAGGACT
>JAOTAY010000009.1:16950442-16964868 GCA_025629805.1 Erythroxylum baracoense | reverse complement strand
GCCACCCTCGCGGGGCTCGGATCCGGGTATCACCATCGATATCGGGTTCGGGTTCGGCGGAGGTGGGGTGTTACAACTCTTCACCCCCTCATTCATATCTTTAGAAAGATACAATTGTGTATCTTTTCATTAGAATTTAAGTGGAGAATAGAGAGAACACCTAGTTTTAGTTTGACAACTGGACCAATCTAAATCCTCTATTAATAAGAGAAGATATTTTAGCTCTCACGACTAGAATTCTAGTTCAAGCTTAAGTCAAGAAGGTCACCACTCATAAAATTTAGCATCTTTTAGGTAGAGGGGCTGAAAAACTACAGAATTACTTCCCCAACTACATGTCTAATAGGTCTTTAACTGACAAACTCATCTGGACCATCAACAAAAACGGTAAATGCTCCAACTCCTCCTGTATTAAAACAATCAGACCTCACAATCCTCTCATACCTTCATACAATATTATGTGGAAAGGTTCATTGATTCCTAAAGCTTCCTTCACCACATGGTTAGCAATTAGGAGAATGTTAAAAACAAAAGATAGAATCATTGGAACAAATGACCTCATATGGGAACTATGTTGTCTAGAAGTTGAAACCATTGATCATTTTTTCTTCAAATGTAACTACACAACCACCATTTGGGCTAGGATGCAACACATAATGAATCTTTTACGTCCAGTTACTGATTGGGATAGCATATTGATATGAGTCGACAACTAGTATTTAAAGTTGGAGAAAGATCAAATGTGTCCTAGCCTCTGCCTAAACTATTCAATTTATGCAATATGGATGGAAAGGAACCAAAGACTATTCCACATGGGGAAAATTGAAGAACATGACTTAACACACAAAATATAATGCTATATTAGAGAAATCTTGGTAACTCATCAAGTAACAGAAAAGATGAGTCCCCCCCCCCCCCAAAAAAAAAGAAGATGGAATATTTAACCAAGCTATTATTTCTAGTTGCATATCTTAGATAATAGATAGATTTTTTTGTACCATTACTAATTATACTAGTATAGCCTTATATTGTCTCTTTTAATGCCTTTCATAAATTCAATGAATTTTTTAATTTTTAAAAAAATAATAATGCAATTAGCTTGATAGAGAACAAATCTAAGAAACTTTTTAACTTTGAATAAAGATTAATTGAGATAATTCGTTATAAATTTAGTTATTTAGTTAGTTTAGGCAAATAGACATGAGCATTAATGACTAAATTAATTTTATTTGCTTCATTAATTTTGCAAATAGAAACTTTATTTATACTATGATACATAATTTGGATATAAAATTAAGATAGAAGTTAATTTTTAAGCATTTTAGTATCCCAAATTTATTATTATTATTATGATGATGATGATGATGATGATGATAATGATGATGATGATGATGATGATGATGATGATGATGATGATGATGATGATGCATCATCATCATCATCATCATATCCAAACATAAAATATAAGAATCAAAATGGAGTTGGGATGTCAAGATGGTTATTGCCTCTGCCTGTGGATTTCTTAAAAATTGCTGAGATTTCATACTTCTTCTACATTTTGATGATCTTTCTACTTAGATGCTATCTTTTAGTTGCTAGAGATTTAATCAAATTAGATTTGTTGATTTAATGTCATGAGTCATTGTACTCATCTGAGTTGTCTTGTGCAAGTGTTTGAATGAATGTACATTATCTAAATACTCTTTTGTAGATTCTACTTATTTGCAATTGTGTGTTTGTGTTTTAGATTCCTGGAGAATTGGACTATTGATGCCAATTGTAATGTCTATTTCTAGTTCTGATGATTCATAAATAAATTTCACAACTTGCTTCAAAATCAATTGAATTTTAGAGTTCTTCCCCTTTTGAAATTAAAGTTTAGTTCAATCTTAACAAAACCTTTTCACAAGTCTGCCCAAAAAGCTGCAAAAATCGTCTCTAGTAAATGATTGAGACCAACCTCCACAAGAAATTTCTTATCCTCAAGCTGACAAGAACTTTTGATTAACAAATATTTTGGGATCGAAATGATCAAGAAGATATTTAGAGACAGCCAGTTTATGTTAACCACAGTCATTGATCAAGAAGACAAGTTGGTAGATTTGTCTCTACATTATATGACCAAAGCAACAAGTGCATGCAATTGTTATGCTAGTCTCAGCATCTCTTGTTTAGACTTTTTTAACAAAAGCCACTAATTCTATAATGTCTCGATACTGAACATTTATTTAATCTATGATGATTATCTGTTAATTCCATTTATAGGTAAAAGGATTAATCCTCTAAATTATTTTAGTGGTCTTAAAATGAATCCTATGCGAATAAGTATGGTATAAACACAGATATTAGATCATAAGATACAACTACAAAATTCTGGATGGATATCAATGTTATAGCAAAAGAATTCAGAGTCCACTTGTATTAAAAAAAGACTACCATAAATTACCTTTTCTTGTTTTTAGTTAAACCAAGAGAAATTGGAGATTTCAATTCCCAATAAAGGAAAATGATAATTCTTTGAGCTATTTCAAAACTACAGCCGCATTTCTTAAAGCTAGATATCTCTGCATATACTCATTTGGGAGTGATCTTACAAGCTTGAAGATATCGACACTTGCATAATGGAGCTTGGTTCTTAGATCATAGTAGGGTGCCTAAAACATAACATGATTTATGTACTATCAAGATAAAATACTTTTATGAACAGACATCATTACTCCAGGAATCATTTCGTAATAAGAACATTTGTAAGATAAATCCAGTATGTAAAGCTTCTCAAATGAGTAAAATTGATGTTATGTATTTGTATAGCTTAGACTAAGGATAGACTCCGGTAAATGAAACTAACATTCTGATTTTGTAAACAAAAAGAAAGGTGATAACTCGCAGGGCAATCCTTAAATTTTGGAGCAGCTCTAGCAGTCAATTATTCTTCCTGCTCTTATAGATGCCGTGCTTGTGCTCGACCAAAGTTAGAAGAAAAAGAGTTTCTAGCTTGTGAACTTCCAATAAAAGATGAACCAAGTTCTTTATCGAACATATTGTCCATCAGAGCACTCATCAATATCAGACATAATTAGTCACTATCAAGTAAATGTCTAAGATGTCATCACCTATAGAGTTTGAAAGTGCAAACCAAGAAACCACCTCAACTTTGAAAAAATTTTAAATTCATACAAGGTGAACCAAATAACAGAACTATCGACCCAAACATTAAACAAAGGTAGCACATATTAGTAGCCTAACACTCAACTCACAAGTATATGTTGAAAACTAAGAGTTTTTGACATTCAAAGTTCTCATATGGGCTCCTGAAACGTGAAAAGAATAAAATCTAAACCAGTAGATATAGAAATTGCAGGTGAAAGTATAATCAAATCTTAGTAGAAACCATTTGAGAAAAAATTAACAATGTCAACAACTGTTATCTACAACAGAACTTGTCCCTTACCAACCTTGCACTTAATGAAATAGTAAGCAGATGTTCTCAGAAGAAGCACACATCTCGTATCTTGTTATATCACATATCCTCTTGCATGGATTTAGGGAAGGTGGTGACTCAATATTATCATTTGAGAAAGAAACCCACCAAAGGAAATCAAAAATTGATTACTTAATAACCAAGATCAATCCAAACATGGAGAAGAAGAACATCAAACATAATTAAGTACATGTCAAATTCAATTCTACACCTAAATAGAAACAAACTTGAATGTATCCTTAAAGAAACAATATTGTACTAAACTTTCAAGCAATTAGGAATTTTGCAAATCAATCCTCACAATACTCTTGCCAGGTGGACATTTAAGTGAATATGGAATCTAAAGTTAGGTGATCAAGAAAAAGTTGAGATATAAAAACGTAAAGACGAAAATTTTTAAATCAGGTGAAAAAAAGAAAATTTCCAAAAAAAGACAAAACTTGAATGAAAAACAACCAAAGAAGCTAAGGTGAGGGAAGTAACATTACAATTGGGTTCATCAAGAGGGTAGTTCTGGAAATTCTCTACCTGAAGAATCTGCTTAAGGTGTTTCCAATGGCGGCCTCTTGATTGGCCTTTTGGGTACTTCTCGTACATCTGTATCCTCTTGAAGCTTAGGTGTGAAGGTAACGCCATCTCCGAATTCACCACCTCAAGTTCCATCTAGTTCCTATTCTACAAAACCCCAAATCACAAAATTCTCGTAATTAATAGTTAAACTAAAGAAAACCCATATCAGAAAATTTGACAGATGAAAGTTCTTACCTTTAAACCTAATAAGCTTTAGGAAAAGTTGTTACCTTTTAAACTAACAAGCTTCAGTCACCATTGACAGAAAAAAAAAAGCAAGAAGATGAATTTCAGTTCCGGCTTACAAATCATAAGTGAGGGCAAAATCGACATAAAATTAAAAAGCTATCAGCTGAGATACTAAATGCTCCTGTGGAGGAGCTTATGAAAAATTAGCTGGTTGGGTTGAATCAGCCAACCCAACTACCTCTTTACTAAACAAATTTAATAGCTTTTTCATAAGTCAATAAGTTGAAATGGGTCAATCAGGTAAAAAAATTCTTATCAGCTCTTTACCGAATAAGGCCATAAACTGCTTAGTGCCTCTAAAGGATTATTCGGATCCTTTCCTAATAGCTTCTTTAAATCCAGGAACTTGGGGCAAAAAGTTATTAAAACGAAAAGGACAGAAACTAGTAGCTCTGTTAAAATGTTGGTCAATCTTGATGGGGGTATGATTTGAAAATAAAGGATTTTGAAATACAGCATTGCTGTTGGGGAAATGAGCAAGCCATGTTGCATTAACCAGTGCTCAATCAAGTTTCTTTTAGATGCTCCAACATGATGATTGCCTATTAGACCAGGTAAATATATAGCCTGTGAACTTCAAATATGTCACTCCCAGATTATCAACATAGAGCTTCTGATCCTCTGAATAATTACGAAGATTGTTATTCCCTTGAGCTTCCGATCGATAGATAGTAGAGTTGAAGTCTCCACATATTAACTAAAGCATATCAACCCCTCGGCTGAGACTGAGTAAATCATTCCATAATATGGATTTTTGGAATCCAAAATTACTAACATGGATAAATGAAACAATTATTTCTGTATACTCTTCAAAAAGGATAATTTAAGATGCATCAGCTAATTTGTGGAATACAGAAGTTCCCCACGAATCTCATCATCTTTGTAGCAGATGATGACATGTCCATATACATGTGTTCATGATTTGTGAGTTGCTTCCATTCAGCTCCTAGAATGCCAAATTTGCCAACAATATGTTTCATTTTTTTTAGTAAACCTACTATGAGAGGCTTCTCCCTCTAGACAAAATCCCTTAAATTAGCTTGCTTTGTAGGGCAATTGAGTCCTCTGACATTCCAAAATATGATTGACATATTAAAGATGTTTGTATGTGGAGCGCTGATTCTTGCTCGTCTATGATCTCCTCTTAGCTACTGTTTGAAATGTCATGCTACCGTCTCCATGTCCAATGTCCGAAGTAATCCCAGTGTGGTAGGATGATGATCCAATTTCAGAAGTTTTTTCAGTATGGTAGGATGATGAAGGACTAGTTGTGGTACGGGTTCCAGGTCTGGTATGGCTCAGTGGTGATGCTTCTATTGGGGGGAGTTTATTTGAATGCTCAGTTAAGTGTGAGTTATACACAGGGGGTAGGTCACTCGAGTGATCTGTGTCTACAAGTCTAGTGAGCTGTGAGCTAGAACTCTAATGGTTTGGTCTACCACAGGGGATGGGGCAATTATAAGATCAGCAGGTGATGAAGGTAAGTTTTGCATAGTGGTATCCATTTTGCCATCAACTGTTGTATGAACATAATGCCCTGCAACTAGTAAGTTTTCGTTAGTGATAATGCTTTTACTTGGACATTGTCCTTCCTCCATCGATTGCTCACCCGTGAGTTCAGAGTAACTGCCTGTCTTAAAATTTTTACCTGTGGCTTGCCAGATTTTCCCTTAATGTTTGGGTAATGGTTTCCATTGGTAATACATAACAACACTATGCTCCCATAATTTATAATCCCTGCCTAGCCTCTTAACAGGTACTTCAGATAGAAAGTCTTATGATAGTTCCACACTAACATAGATTCTTACATAACCCACTCTCCGTTTCTGAGATGTGTACTCATCAAAGCTTAAAGGAGTTCCAATGAAACTAGAAAGGGCACTCAAGCCTGGGGTATTCCAATATTTCAATGGCACATTATAGAAATGAATCCATATTTGGATATTATGAAGTTAATAGATTCAATTTTGAGGCTCGCCTTCCATTTTTGCAAAAACAGTGGTTGGTTATGGTTTACAACATGCCACGGGCCTTCCTCTAAAATCTTCTAAGCTTGGGAGGCAGAGTTAAAGATGAACAAGATTAGGTTTTCCTCAGTTAACAACACATCTACCATACCTTTACTATGCCAGTGCAATGCTCTAACCTGCTTCAAAATCTAACTAAGATTTGTTTCTATGAAAAAAAATATATAATGGGTAAGGAACGAGCTATAAACTTAATAAGGGGTAATTAGAATGTACACATCATGCAATACACAATACATATAAATTCAAAAGAAACATACATGGCATCGCATCGTAATTCATATCACAATTTCGCATTTATTAAACTTATTTATTATTCTTAATCTATGCTTCTATCTTAACATTTTTATTTAATTATTTTCTTATTCTTTTAGGGTCCTGCTTAACCTAGTAGACTTATATCTAATGGTCTGTTGGCAAACAGACCATGCAGGACACTTCCCACTCTTGGAAATATCCTAGGCATTCTCACTCTTGGAATACTGGGTCTCAGTAAATAAATCATATAGGACACTTCCCACTCTTGGAAGTATCCTGGGTATCCTCACTCTTAGAATACTAAAATAAATCACTAAGGATATCCCGAATATCTCGACACGTGTTTAATAATCAATCTCAATCTTATCATATAAATATCAAGACCATCAGATATAAATCTACCCAGGCAAGCCACTAACCATAATTTCATTTTATTCTCTTGATAATCCATAAATTCAACATCATCATGTCCCATCATCTTCTTTCATCATTGCATAGTTCCATTATTCAATAACTCATCACAAAATTCACCACACATCGTATACAATTTTCCATACAACCAAAATTTTCATAATAATTATATTCTCATCCATAATTCACAATAAATTCAGCTAAATCACAAACCATATAGATTTTATATAACGCATTATTTTCAAGTCATCTAACTTGCACCAAATCACATTTACTAGAAGTTTCACAAAACACAAACAAAAAGGCTTTATATTTCCATGAATTCCCACAATAAACATAATATATTTATTTTTACGCAACATTTCTTAAAATTGAACATATTTAAATATCGTCTTCCACACAATTTGCATTTCTTTCACTATTTACGCAAAATTCATATAATAAGATACTTTAATTTCTCAAATTCATACAAAATCCAAAAAATCGAATTTGCACTTAAAACAAAAATAGGGTACATTCTAATTAATTCCCCTACCTGAACTTTGCAAAACTCTAAATTCCTAGTTAATCTTGTGTTCTTTCAGATTTATAGCCAACACTTAAATAATAATAAAATAATTAAACTAAAAAATTAAAAATAAAATCTAAAATTTTTTTAATTTATTAAACTACCCTATCTCTTCCAAAATTTTAGATTTGCCATTAAACTTTTTTTTCTTCTTTTCTCTTCTTCTTTTGTTCTCCTTCTCCATTCCACGTTGCCTTCCTCTCAAATTCTAGCTTTCTAGAAATGTTTCCTGATTTTTAATCCCCTTTCTAACCATGTTTTCATCCATTATCTCAATATATAAACATTCTTATACACATTCTATCAAAAATAAAACACAAATATAGTCTCTTAGTTTGCAAATTCTCCACAAAACCCAAAGAATGATAAGTCTATGAAGAACCCTCCAAAAAACTTGGAAGAACAGAAACTGCAATCAGTTTTAGGGAAAGAGGGAAAAAGTAAACTGAAATTAAACCTATTTATTTTAAGTTTAGTGTCATGGGCCAGGTCGAGTTTTATTTCTTCTCTTGGGTTTGAGATGGGTTTAAGTAATGATTTTTGGTTTTAAGGTTACGGGCTTTACAGTTCTTCCCCTCTAAAAGAAATTTTGTCCACGAAATTTAGCTATATATCTGAATCTTTAAAAGATGTGGGTACTAATGTTGCATATCCTCTTCCACTTCCCATATCGCTTCCCTTATGGATCGATGATGACTACATAAAACTCGCACCATAGGTACTTTCCTCCTCCTCAATTATCTAATCTCTCTCTCCAAAATCTCAATTGGCTCTTCTTTATAGGTCAAGTCTATAGCCACTTCAATTTCTGGTTCAGGTATAACATGGCAGGGATCTGATTGATACTGTCTCAACATAGACATATGAAATACATCATGTATTTGAGATAACTCTAGGGGCAAGTTCAATTTATAAGCTAATAGACCAAAATGTTGAATAATCTCATAAGGCCCAATATACCTTGGACTCAACTTTCCTTTCCTTCCAAACTGCACTATACCTCTCCAAGGTGACACTCTTAAGAATACCCTATCACTTACTTCATACTCCGTCTCCCGCCTATGTCGATCTATATAACTTTTCTATATATCCTGAGCAACTTTTAAGAACTTCTTCCCCACTTCTATCTTTTCTACAGTCTCCTAAATCAATTATGGTCCTCCAATATTCTAGCACCCTCAACATCCTAGCATACTAGATCTCTACACTTCCTCCAATACAACACTTCAAAAGGTGCCATTCTGATGTTAGACTGATAACTATTATTATAAGCAAACTCCATCAAAGGTAAGTACAAATCCCAATCACCTTCAAAATTTAATACACAGGCTCTCATCATATCCTCCAAACTCTGAATGTTGCACTCGGATTGCCCATCCGTTTGAGGGTGAAAAGTTATACTCAAATTCAATTTAGTACCTAATGCTATTTAAAAACTAGCCCAAAATTGAGATGTAAGCCGAGGATCTAGATTTGAAACTATAGATACGGATACTCCATACAACCTTACTATCTCATCCATATATAATCTAGCTAGTTTATTTAATGAATCTGTCTGTTGGATTGGTAAGAAATGTGCAGACTTGGTCAATCTATCTACAATGACTCAAACTGAATCATGTCTATGTTAGGTTCTAGGTAAAGCTACTACAAAATCTATGGTAATTCTCTCCCACTTCTATGATGGTATCAACAAAGGTTTTAACTTGCATGCTGAAGCCTGATGCTCAACTTTAACCTATTGACAAGTCTGACATTTAGCTACAAACTCTGCTGCATCATTTTTCATAGTTGGTCACCAATAATGAGGTCTTAAATTTTGATACATCTTGGTTATACCAGGATGCATGGCATAAGGAGCACAATGAGCCTTTTTTAGCATCCCTTCTTGCATACTGTCAACATCTAGAACACATACTCAAGTCCCTATTACCATTACTCCATCTGGTCTCAGTGAAAAATTAGGTTTCTTTCCTTATTTTTTCTTCTTTAAAATCCCTTCCAAGTATGAATCCTATGTCTGTGCTACACCAATCCTATCACTCAAATCAGTCTGAATCTGTAAGGTATTCATCAGTCCAGCTACATCGTCAACCTCCAACTTAACATCCAAGGCTCTCATCTCCACTAATGGTGTCATACTACTTCCACCCAGATTAGATATTGCACCAGAGTTCTTTCTGCTTAAGGCATCTGCTACTATATTCTCTTTTCTAGGGTGATAGTCAATGGTGTAATCTAATCTTTTAACAATTATATCCATCTCCTTTGCCTTAAATTCAACTCTTTCTTAGTCAGTATGTACTTCAAGCTCTTGTTATTTGTAAGAACCCGAAAAGTCTCCCTATATAGATAATGTCTCCAAATTTTCAAAGCTTGCACTATGGTGACTATCTCCAAATCATGGGTAGGATAATTCAGCTCATGGGTCCTCAACTGACGGGAGGCATAAGCTATTACCTTCCCATTATGCATCAATACACATCCCAATGCCAATCTTGAGGCGTCTATATATACGTCAAAAACTCCATCACTCGTTGGTAACACTAAGATAGAACTGAATGTCAATCTCCTCTTTAATTCCTCAAAGCTATTTTAACACAGATCAGTCCACTAATAAGGAACTCCCTTCTTCAATAATTTTGTTAGTAGACTAGCTATTATAGAGAAACCCTTTATAAATCTCCTGTAATATCTAGTCAGTCAGAAACTTCTGACCTCTGTCACACTCTTTGGTGGCTCCTACTCTATAATTGCCTTCACCTTTGTTGGATCTGGTTCCACACCCTCTTTGGACACAACATGTCCTAAGAACACTACCTGATTAGTCCAAAACTCACACTTACTTAATTTAACATATAATTGCTTCTCCTTTAGAATCTGCAATACTGTTCTCAAATGGTCTTCATGCTCCTCTCTATCTTTGGAATATACTAATATATCATCTACGAACACAATCACAAATTGATTTAGATATTCTTGAAAAGTTATATTCATCAATGCTATAAAGGTAGTTGGAGCATTTGTGAGTCCAAATGGCTAAAAACTCGTAATTGCCATACCATATTCAAAAATTAGTTTTAGGTACATCATGATAAGCTATCCTTAATTGCCAATACCCTGATCTCAAATCAAAATTTGAAAATAATGCTGCTCCTCTTAACTGATCCAGCAAATCATTAATCCGAGGCAAGGAATATTTGTTCTTAACTGTCACCCGGTTTAATTGTCAATAATCAATACACAACCTCATATTGCCAGCCTTTTTCTTTGCAAATAAAACTGCATCTCGCCACAGTGAAGTAGTAGGCCTAATAAAACCTTTTCCAGTAACTCCTCCAATTGCTTTTTCATCTCCTGCAACTCCACATATGTCATCCTATAGGGTGCAATAGATATATGAGCAACCTTAGTTAGGGTTTTAATAGTGAAATCTACCTCTCTAAGAGGTGGCAAACATGGAAAATCATTAAAAAATAATTCTGAAAAATCTCTCACCATTGGATCCTCGTCAACTCAGGGCTTGTCTCCCTTATATCTACCTTGTGAGCTAAAAAGGCTTCACATCTCTCCAAAATTAGTTTCCTAGCTGTTACTGTAGAAATAACACAAGTAGGGAGTACTCTCTGTTCTCCCACAAACACTACCTTTGAACTCCTAGAAAACTCCATCAATACTTCTTTAGTGTAGCAATCTACCACTGCCTTATGTTGTGTTAACCAATCCATACCAAATATCACATCAAACTCCCTCAGATCCATCACAATAAAGTCAACATATAGCTCCAACTCTCTAATTATCACAAGAATTGCTCTCCTCACACAATTTACTGTTACACTCTCTCCATTTGGTAGTTAAACTCTCAAATCAAACCCTAGTGTACTAACCTCTTTTGGAACTCTAGAAGCAAATTCTGACGTAGTATAAAAATGAGCCTGTGTCTATCAAAACATAAGCCAAAGCATCATGTAAATATCACGTCGTTAGATGTTAGGGCTTCTTCCCTAGTCATCTCATAAACTCTAGCTTGAGTTTGAGAAGGAGCTGATGATGTCCTCGTAATGTTGTGTGAAGCGCTATGTCCCCCACTACCAGTACGTTGGCCTCTACCTCTACCAGGTCCTGTACCACTATCTCCAACACTACTCTTTCCCTGAGTAAAACCTCCAGTCATGGCCTCAGCATCTCTCAAAGAAGGGCAATCTCTCTTGAAATTCCTACTGCTTCTGTATACAAAGCATACCCTGACATCTCCACTAGGTCCCCAACAAGGCCCTAAATTGTACCTCTCACAAGCCTAACAGCCACGACCTGAATTGCCTCCTTTGCCAAAAGATCCCCCTGTGCTCTGATTTGCTCCCCCACCAGACCTAACAAATAACGAGCTAAAAGAACTGTAACTCCTAGACCCTTTTCTGAAACCCTCAAATCTGCTAAAGACTACCTCCTCTAAATATTGAACCACCCCTCTGATAATTATTTCTTCCAGTCAAACCTGAATAGCCTGATGTCCTTTTAATAGGCTGTCTTAACTCTCCTCTATAATCAGTTTGCTTTCTCTTCATCTCCTGCATCCTTTTGTCTTTGTTTAAGACTTCCTTTACTCTAAGTGCAGTATCTAATAGCTTCTTAAAATCTGTAGTTACTGGGCCAAGCCCTAATCTAATCTTTGTGCATAATCTTTGTTTGAAACGATAACACCGATCCCTTGGCATTGCCACAGCCTCAGATGCATACCTTGACATTGTAGGAACCAAACCTCATAATTAGCAACAGACATCTCCTCAGTTTGTTCCAAATTCATAAATTCCATCCTCTTACAATCATTGTAAATTGGTGGTCAGTATTTATCGTCAAATTCTCTTTTGAACTCATCCTAAGTCACTACTTCAAGCCTAAATGACCTTTTAATTGATCACCATCAAATTCATGCAAGTCCCTAAAATAATGATGTTATGTACTACAGACGATTCTCTAAACTACATTTCAATCCATCTAAAACTTCCTCAGTCTATTCCCACCACATTTCTGCCTCCTTAGGGTCTGTAGTATCTTTGAACTCTGTAGCCCCTAATTTTCTAAGCCTTTCAAAATTGCAATCAACTACTGGAGCTGTGGTGGTGGCGGTGTTTGAGCTTAGGCAGTAACCTGCATCTACACTTGAGCTTGGAAATGTGTTTGGGCCAGGCCCAGGGCTTGTGCTTGAGCCTGGACCTATAGTACCGCTTGAATAACCTGCATATATTGGGGCAGTATCGCAGCTTTGGGAGCCCCACTAGCTGGCACAGTCGATTTTACCCCCACTCCTGTAGGACCTTAATCTACCTCCACTTGCACTTAATCTGCCCCAACATGTAACGTTAGACTTTTTGAGCCCTTTTATCCTTGTCTGTAGTTAGAGATACTACTATATATTAATATATACATGATTGTATATGAGTTCAAAATTGTATTTGAATCCTCACGATATATATATATGCCAGTGATATATAATGTTATATGTCCTTACACGAACTTAGAGTTCATCAGTGTGTGAAATCTTGGAGATTTTTGACATATAAGCTTTTCAGTGTGTAAAACCAAGAACATTGGATGGATATGGCCATGGTGGTCGAGTTAAATGTGTTCTAATGCCTTAGAGGTGATTAGACATGATTTATAGAATTGTTGGACAATTAGAAAGCTTAATTGGAAAAGTTGATGTACATAAGGGCTTATTTGCAAATTGTTAAAAATTAAGGGACTTAGATGTAATTTTTCAATTCTTGGAGGACCAATATCTAATTTTATAAAGTTAAGGGACTTAACTATATTTTTCAAAAGCTCGGGGATCAAAATGAAAATAAAAGTTTTGTTTATTCTCAAATTTTAGGCTTAATTGCATTTAGGAAAAGTTTGAAGGGTACAATGGTAATTTCACATAAGCTAAGGACAAAAAAGTAAATTCACCACGCTTGGTCAAAGAAGAGCCAATATTCTAGACCCTTCTTCCTTGTATGTGGCTATGCACCCCACCATTTATCATTAAAACATTTTGTTTTAATTAAAAGAAAGGAGAAGAGAGGACACTTTTAGCCATCACCCAATTTCCACCTTTTTTTTATTCTCTAACCCAAACCAAGGTGTTCTAAGTTAATTTGGGATCAAGGAACTCAAATATATCATTAGATTTGAGAAATTCTCAAAGGATTTTAAGATATCGCCAAAAGAATGTTTAGGTAAATTTTGTCTCATCTCTCTCGACATTATGATTTTGAGTTTGGTATTAAGACATGATGTTTACCATGCTTGAATATGCATAAAACATGGTTTAGATGAATGAAATGAGTCATGGAGAAGTCTCCTTAAGCTAAAACCGAGATGCCCTCTCTTTGGTGAAACTTTCTGAAATTTTTAATATCTTTTGAAATTGATGGTTTAAATGAATTCTATGGTGTTAATTGTGTATGTATAATGTGAATTGATGATGAAAAATGAGGAAGATGTACATTGGAAAGAGGATTTTA
The DNA here is from genome assembly GCA_025629805.1 of Erythroxylum baracoense. Classification (NCBI taxonomy): domain Eukaryota; kingdom Viridiplantae; phylum Streptophyta; class Magnoliopsida; order Malpighiales; family Erythroxylaceae; genus Erythroxylum; species Erythroxylum baracoense. Next base: position 16,950,798 of record JAOTAY010000009.1, on the reverse strand, counting down.
AGTTCATGACTTTAGGTGTATGATAAAATGTCCACGTGAACTTGGCTTAGGATTTAGCTATTGTAATGGTGTGCATTAGAAAGAGACTTTCATGTTTACTTAGAGTAAACTTGAATTTTTGCATAGATTGATGAGTAGTGATCTAATGTGCTTGGATAAAAATGTGGTTAATTATGTTTTGTGTAAATATTCGATCAAAGGCATTAAACGCCTTGGGAAATGCAAAAGAAAGCGTATGAGAATAATAAGGGAAGTAATCATGTGAGAAGCTTAATGGTTGAATCCTATAGCTTAAAAATAGTGATATTGTGTTTTATACACTTATGTGATGGTGTATAAATATGAGATACATGTTT
>JAOTAY010000009.1:16935089-16950342 GCA_025629805.1 Erythroxylum baracoense | reverse complement strand
ATTTTTAATCCCCTTTCTAACCATGTTTTCATCCATTATCTCAATATATAAACATTCTTATACACATTCTATCAAAACTAAAACACAAATATAGTCTCTTACCTTCCAAAATCACCACAAAAACTCAAAGAATGATAAGTATATGAAGAACACTACAGAAAACTTGGAAGAACAGAAACTGTTGTCAATTTTGGGGAAAGAGGGAAGAAGTAAACTGAAATAAAACCTATTTATTTTAAGTTTAGGGTCAAGGGCTGGGTCGGGTTTTATTTCTTCTCTTAGGTTTGAGATGGGTTTAAGTAATGAATTTTTGGTTTTAAGGTTACGAGCTTTACATTAAGCATATAGAACATATCAGTTCAATTGGAGAAACAATGAGGAGATACATGTTATCATTATAATTAAATTTGAAACTCACAATACAAATACTCATGAACTAATTATAAGTTATAAATATTAATTTGTGAATTAAATTTATAAAATTGAATCCTCATAAGTTCTGCCTTTAGATGCATGATATTGCTTCTTGATGCTTAAAATTGATAAATTTTGAAAATTGAAATTGTTTATTTTCTATATTACTTTGTGAAGAGGTACAATTGATTTATATATGATTAAAGATAAGAAGAAATATGTATTTCTTTATGAGAGCTATGTTAAGTGGTGTTGGAGAGTGGTATGCAAGGAGACACTATGTGAAGGAGCAATTTTGCTCAAAGCTCAGTGAAAGTGATAGGAATCTCCCTTTATTCAACTATTGTGATAAAGGGTTCATATTTAAGAGGAAAATCATTCAAAGTAAAGAGGACAACATCCTCTTCAAAATTGCTGTCATCAATAGCAGCAAATTTGTCAGTGGTAATACAGATAAGGGAGAGATAGTCAAAGACGGAGGTGAATCTTTTCTTCAGGGTGTGGAGTTGTCATTAGAGTATGGAGCATTATGACCTGGTCTTTTGCATGAAGTGATTATTATGGTCAAACCAAAGTTCTCAGGCAATATGATGGCCAAGTATTAGGCAAGCAGTGGAGCTAGACTAAAAAGCAATAATGAAGCAATATACAAGCCTATTAAGTTTTTGCCATTTAACAAATTCTAAAGATGAAGAATCCATAGTCGAGGAGGGAACAGTACCATCGATGCATCCTATAAGATGAAAGGTAATGAGGATTGTTTGAACTTGATTGTGCCATATGAGCAATTAGAGGAATCTAGTTGTGTGGTTAATAAGTTTATAATCTGGTTAAATAATAGAGTACATGAATTATAATTAGTCATGGTGTGTGCTTTGTTTGTGTTGAAGGGACATATTATATGTTTGTGGGAAAAGTGTGATATTGAAAAAAAAAATACCAATGTATCAAACTGGATGGGGTCTCTAATACTATAATAAATTTCGTAAATTGAGATTGTTTGTTTTTCTATATTGCTTTGTGAAGAGGTATATTCTCTTTGGTGTGAAATTTTTATATATCCATAACTCTTTTCCCCATTTCTTATGAATAAAGTGAAATTGAACACACATGTGTTTGGTTTTTGAATGAAAGTCTAGATTCTTTATTAGATACAAGACATTATAAGTATCACAAAATAATGGAATGTTTTTTTATTGTGTTCAAATTCTTCTGAAACTAGTTTCAACCATACCATTTCTTTACCAGCCTATATGATGGCCACATATTTTGCTTTGTTGATATAGCCATAACCAGTTATAACTTTAAAAGCCAATTTACAAGCCTGCGAATAAGGTTAACATTTAATGTGTGGTAAAATTTCTTTTATCAAGATCATTTAAATAATCAAAGTTTACATTTTCCTTCATAATAAAATATAATCCTTTATATTATAATATAAAATCAAAAGTCCTTTTAATACATCATAGGATTGTCTTTAAAGCATTGTAGTGCTTTTTATTAGGATTTGATTGTCTTTAGAGCATTGTAGTGCTTTTTATTAGGATTTGTCATATAACAACTAACCTTTTACCGTATATGTAATATTTGGTATTGTAAAAATACTATTTATAGATATGATACTTAAGACATCTCTATGCTCTCATCTTCATTAATAGGGTTCGCACTAAAGGATAACTTAAAATTAATAAGAAAAGGGGTAGAAATTGGCTTACATTTTTACATAGTAAAGCATTATAGAACCTTCTTTAGGTAGTTTTTCTGATAAATCCTAATCTTCATGTTATTTCTGTCTTAATGAATTTGCATCCTTAGAATCTTGGTTACTAGTCCTTAGTTATTCATTTTAATTTTGCTAGCCAATTGTGATTTTAAATCCTTTATATGATCTTTATTGGAGCTTGCAACTAACATAACATATACATAAAACAATAAGACAATAAAACCATTATCAATAATCCTCTTAAAATATTTTTAAGAATCTAAATAAAGTTTGTTGTATTTAAGACTCAAGATAAATGAATCATATCTTTTAATACCAACACCTTGACGTTGGACTATACACAGATTTGTTCAACTTGCAAACTAAGTTATTTTTTTCCTGAAACCTTCTAATTAGAGCATATAAATTTGTTTTTCAAGATTTCCATATAAAAAGTAGTTTCACATCTACCTATTATATATTTAGGTCAAACACAATAAAAATTGACAATATTATTCTGACTATAGTAAGTTAAACTACAAGTGAAAATATTTATTGAAGTAAATTCTTTTTTTAGCATATCTTTTCACCATCATTTTTGCATAATTTTGCTCCATTTGATCGTTACCATTTTTCTTGATCTTAAAGACCCATTTATCACCAATTTTGGCTTTCCTTCTTGTGTTAATGGTACGAATTCTTAAGTTTTATTTTTAAAAAAGTTTTAATTCTTTTATGCTGCTTTTATCCACTAACAATTACCTAAATTAGTGTGTGCTTCTTTGATAATTAATAGCTCTCTATATTCAATTGAAAGGTAGTATGCTATATTACCCTCTATTATATAATATAAGTGTTAATTTGGTGGTCTTTTTGTAAGATCTTATTAACAAACCTTTTGAGTTTTAAACTCAACTAGTTCTTAAACATCATACCCTAATGCTGCTTTAAAAGAAGTCTTTTATTGAAATTCCTTTTCCACATATATCGTAGCTTTAAAACTTATTTGTTAAGTATTTTGTCTTTTCTTCTCCACTTGTAATTTATCCTCTACAAAAGTGACATCCTTGATGATAATAACCTTACAAACAATAGGATCCTAGAAGTGACACCCCTTAATTCCGTAAATATATCCTAAGAATAATCATTTTTGCAAATTTTGGATCTAGCCTAATGGTTTCTTTGAGATTATATATAACGTATATAAGACTTCAAAATATATGGATATTATAGCAATTCACTATCTTTCTATTCCACATCTCTATTTGCGTCTTTAACTCAATTGCAATTAATAGAACTCCGTTCACTACATAACAAGTGGTATTGACTTTTTTTTTCTAGAAATCCTTATCCAGACCTGCAATTCACTAATCTTATTCTTTTTAATATAGTTTTGTTCATTCACTTTGTCGCTCCATTTTATTGAGGAGTATATATAATCATGAATTGACTTTATGTCTTTTTACTTATATAATGCATCAAAGTTATTGCCAATATAGTTTCATCTATTATTTGTCCTTAAATTTAATCATTTTATTATAATCAATTTTAATATTTGCTTTAAAATTTTCTAAAATTGATAACACATATGCTTTCCTATTAATGGGGTACATCAACATCTCTTGGAATAATATTTAATGAAATACATAAAGTCTTTTTGTAACTTTCAGAGATAAAACTGGTTTTTATAGTACAACAGAGTGAATCAATTCAAGAACAACCTTGTTTATCAAATTTAATATGTTCAATTTTACACGATGTTGTCTATTTGTAATAAAATGCTCACAAAAGGGTAATGATACCTCTATGAGCCTATAGAATCATTTTTACTTAGCAAGGATCCTCTTTCCTTATTTAGATATATTTCTAAGCTTTTTTTATACCATAACATAAAATATCTTTCACTTGGATTACTTGAAGCAACTAGTGCTTCTACTTTTAGTGATGTCTTTGATTTTAACTTGTACAAGTTTGTACATATCTTCTTTATCTTTATAAGTACAAGTATGTCCAAAATTATCTTCAAAATCTTATTGATAATTTCTATTTTGTACTTAAGATCATCTAATCATCCTATAAACAACAAATTCTTCTTTAAGTCTCTATATGTTGTACCTATTAAAAAGTACAAACTGTATCATCGTACATTTTTAGCTTAATTATTCTAACATGGACAACCTTTAAAGACTAACAATCATAATTGTATATAGATCCTCTTAACATATGTTCATAATAATATAACCATTTTCTTCTAGATGTCATGTGAAAAGTAGTTTTAAGTTGAAGAGTCATAGATTAAGTAGTGACTTTCAATTGTTGTTAATACTTTGCAACATAAAAATATTGCTTCCATATAAAATATTATTTATGACTAAAATTTTCTTATTTAAATTCTGAAAATTCCTTTTCAAGTGACCTTTCTTTTTATTATTATAACATTTTATATTTTCCTTACTTCTTGATTTTAGCCTACTACATGAGTTTTTCATATAAATTAGGTAGTCTTTGAAGTAGAATTAGGTATATTCATTTGACTCTATTCTATATCCTAACGATGTAACCTAAGAATATAGAGTAATCAACTTATTAATATGCTCAGTCATGAAAGTGAATTCTGATATCCAAAGAGATGATATAATATCTCTTTTAATATTTTATTTTCCTCTATGGTCAACAAAACTTAACAGTTAAATCTAAATGAAGATTTACAATAATATTCATGTTCATTTCATTCCACTTTACGTCATCAGTGAAGTTTGTTAGCCTTCTGCTAATGGTTACGACAAAATTATCATATATGAGGATAATTTTCATCTTCAACATCCTTAATAATAAATTATTCTTGCTAAATTTCTCCAAATTAAATTTAGTCGCCATTACTTCCATCTTTGATTGCTTTGACCTTAGAGAACTTTTATTATTTTATGTAAATATTAATTGTATATGTAAATAGTACTTAATACTTTTAAAAGGTGGATAATATCTTATTTATTTTCTGATGTGGAGGATCTAATAATAATGACAGCCATATAAAAAATGATAAGTATATACACTCTAATTAGCCTTTAATACCACTTATTGAAATAATTAAGTGGATATGGTAAGATTATAACTCAATTAAGATTGAATGAAATATGAAACACAAAATATTATTACGAGCAAAATTAGGAGTTACAATACAAATACTTACTAACTATAAATTACAAAACAATTATTATTTTATAACTTAAAACTTATAAAATTAGATCCTCACAATCTCTATCCTTGAATGCTTAAATTAATTTTTTGATATTTGAAATAAGAAAATGTATAAATATTTATACATAAATTAAACTAACAGTTGTCGTATGTTTTAATTTCTTCTAATTATTACGCGTTCTTATATTTATTTTTACTATTATACTATAAGTATGTATCTTTATCTAAATATTTTGTAAGCAATGTCTATACAATTCTTATGTTGAGCGTTCAACTCTATTTTGAAACTTTTGGTGATCGTAGACTCCTTTATAGTTTGTGGGGATGATGAATAAGTAAAGATAAGTTAAATGAAGCTATTTTCGGGAGAGACACGACCGTGTATGGTGCTACATGCCTGTGTCCTTACTTACACAGTCGTGTATAGCAACTATGTAATCACACATGCCTATGTAGGTTGACACATATTTGTGTCTAGACTTACACAACCGTGTAAGTCTCTAAAACTATGTGAAGGACATAAAGAGCAAAAACATATATAGTTGTGTACACGCCTGTGTCATGACATATACCTCTATATGTGATGATTGTATATCTCTTTATGATCGTGTACATCTACAAGTGAGGCGGTGCTGAAGACATATGGTCACTTACACGGTTGTGTATGTGACAACGTACATTAACCTATTTTATGATATAAAAGAGTAAAATACATATGTTGGTATGAGAGTATGACCATAACGTCTAAAAGTGAGGAAAAACAAAGAGACGGCAAATAGTATTGTATTCTCATCTTTTATTATTATTTTTGGAATTAGTTTTAGTGTTTGTTGATTATTACATCAATTTTGGTTTCAATCCTAAAACTTTCTGAGATAACTTGTTGTTGTAGGTGAGAGATCAAATTTGGTATCCTTATTGAGTTTAATGGATTTGTTTGTTGATTTAGCCCATGATTTTTCCCTCTTGACTATAGGGTTTTCATATAAATCTTATTGTTTATTTTATCATTAATTTTCTTATTCTCATATTGATTTTTTGTTACAATTTGAAGAGTAATTTTTTTTAATAATTGGTCGATCTTTTAGAGAGTTTTGTTATTGTCTCCTGATAAGTGCTACCAGAGCCATCGTGATGGAAGGTAGAAACAATTTTATTGTCAAGTTGATGTCATCAAGTTACTAGATTTGGAGGCCTATGATGGAGGACCTTATGTATTGCAAGGATCTCTTTGATCCTATTGATGTGGACAAATGTGTGAATGATGATGTTTCTTCAAAAACTGAAAAGATGTTAGATAGAGAATAGGAAAAGATGAAGCGCAAAACTTTGGAAACTATTAGACAATGGATCGATATTAGTATAGTCAACTTTGTGTCTTGAAATGGATCTTGTTGAGCTATGAAAGAAGCTAGAAGGTCTGTATGAAAGTAAGACTTCTCATTACAAGGCCCTCTGATTAAAAGGCTTGTGAACTTGAAGTTGAAAGCTGCAAAATCTGTGTCAAAGCATGTAATTGATTTCCAAGATATAATCAACAAGCTTACTACATTGAAGATCTTTCTTAATGATGAGCTTAAAGTCTTGTTCCTATTGAGTTCATTACCAGATAGCTAGGAAATGCTAGTAGTGACAATTAATAACTAAACTCCTGAAGTTGTGGTCTTTTTAAATGTAATCAAAGAGAGTATGTTCAATGAAGAAAACAGAAGCAAGGAAATGGAAGTTGACAACATGCAAGCTTTTACGACAGAAAGCAAGAGAAGGAATAAGAGTAAAGGTCCTAAAGGTCATGGTAAATTTAAGAAATTTTCAAAGTCCAGAGGTGAAAAAGACATGAAGACATGTTACTATTGTGATAAACTAGGGCATGTTAAGAGGTTTCGTTACAAGTGTAAGATGTATTAGAAAAAGCAAGATCATCAAAATGATGAAGATGATAAAAATACAACTAAAACAACTTCTAGTACAGATGATAAGGTGTCCCTAGTTTGAGCATTAAGTGAATGCTTTCATGTCAGTAATTCTAGTTTTAAATGGTTGATTGACATGAGAGCTTCGTACCATTGAGTTCCAAAGGTAGAGTACTTCTTAAACTACAAAAGTGGAGACTTTGGGAGTGTAAAGATGAAAAATCAAAGTTTCACCAAGATTGTCGGTATAGGTGATATCTGAGTTCAGGAAAACTTTGGTATAGGTGATATTGAGAGATGTACGACATATCCCCGATCTAAGGCTAAATATATTATCAGTTAATAGATAGTGAAGGATTTTAGAACAGTTTCGGTCATAAAGAGTCAAAATTGTCTAAAGGAACAATGACTGCTGCTCGAGGAGAGAAATGTTGCTTATTGTACAAGACATACTTAAAGGTGTGTGGTGGTAGTGAATTATACATAGTCAAAGATGAACTTCTCCAAATTTGTGACATTGATGATTAGGACATATGAGTGGGAAGGAATTAAAGTTACTAGCTGGTAAATCCCTCATCCCAGTTAAGAATTCATTGCCACTTAATCCTTGTGATGATTGTTTGGCTGGAAAGTAGCATAAAGTCTCAAAAACAACTATTCATTTCGAGACCTTTCAGTTACGCTCTGATCTTCATATACTAATCTCATTACTTTGAGAAGTTCCTACTGTCTAAAGATCACAATGGAGCAAGCAATGATTTATGGAAAGCATGTTGATTTTGAATCCTTAAAGAAGAATCAGATGGACATTGAACCAGAAGTTGATGTAGCCGGATGGAAAAACTTCTTTCAGGTTCGTGAATCAGTTTATCTGAATGAAGTTTATGAGTTTTGGAAAAATGCAAAAGTGGTAGATGATACAGTAGTATCAATGGTGGATAGATTGTCGATTATTGTGACACTAAAGTTAATCTGGAAGATTAGTGGATGTCCATATGTTGGAGAAGAGGTGTCTTACAACCCTAGATGGATGATTAAAAATTGTCTACAAAAGGAATATGTGAATCGACAACTCTATGGGTGTAGTGACCCAAAGGATAAGAAGTCGTCGAACCTTATTCCGAAGGCTAGGGTTCTACACAATATACTTTTTCATTGCATTCTACCAAGAATAGAATCAAGGAATGTTGTGACAACAATAGATGAGCAATGCTTGTTCTATGTAATCAATCATAAGGCTATAAATGTTCCACATCTGATTCTGAGATATATGATGAAGACGAAGAAGGATTCTAACGCTTTTCCATATGGAATGCTGCTAACAAGAATCTTTAGAGATTCTAGAATTCTTCTTGACAGAGGAAACAAGTTGAAGATAAACATTAAAAGCGTTATTAATGCGGCAACTATCGGTAGAATGGGATTGAGTACAACTTCTACGCCAAAAACAAGGATTGAGGGGGAGCATACAGTCAGACGCAGCATGAGTGGGAATGTTACTCCTAAAGAAAAGAAGAAACCTCAATCTTCTGAAAGAATGGTTGTAGAAGAAAAGAAGAAACCATCAGAAGTAGTGGTTGAAGCTCAAACGATGTGGCAAAGAAATGAAAGCCAGGTGAATCTATCTGGAAAACAAGTGTCGTTGAAAAGAAAGGCAGAGGCATTTGATTTTGAGAAAGTCAAAAAATCAAAAAGATCACCAAGGATATTAACTCTCTGACAAAAAGAACAGAAGAGAGGGAAAGGAATGACTCCTGGTGAAGAATCTCAGCAGAGAGAAAAGACACCACAAGCTACAAGATCTCTAGTCTCAATTTTGAAAAAAGAGCAGACGAATCCAACAAAAGAGACTGGAATTAAGAAGAAGTTGGAATTTGAAAGGAAGAGAACCCAACCACAACCACCTTCTGGACTATTATAATAAAGTAAGAAGTTAAAGACCAGTCAGAAAGAAACTACTTCAACTAGTAGTCAACAAAAAGAAAATTCAGCTGAAAACAGAGTGGTATCTCATAGTCCTATCAAAAAAGAGGACTTAAGAATGAAGGTGATTGAAGAAGAGGTACTTGTTAGACGCAGAAGCTCAATTATAATCAGAGAACTTGTGAAAAGGTTGGTCAAGGTACAAGTTGAATCTATTTTGATCAATAATCGGTCTATACATCTTCTAAATCATGAAGAAAGGAGACTATATGGGATTCTCAGGGATGAGAAGTTAGAACCATATCCACTGAAGATGACTAAAGATCGGTACACTATTTATCCAATTACGAGTAGAACATTGATCAAGATTGTACCTGACATACAACCTAGAGCTTCAAACATTGTGCGCAATGTGAAAAAAGGAAAACAGAAGATGTACCCTGAAAGAAAACCAGGTGACGTGACTGAAGAACAGATACATGAAGCAGTGAGAAACATAGATGAGGCATGTATAAGGCTGATATGATTGTCTCAAAAAAATAAGGTGAAAATTGATATATGGTTGAAATGTCAATTCTTGATATATCTGGTTCAATATTTGATTTGAATATTTTTGTGTATTTTTTATCTTTAGTTTTCAAGAGGCCTTTCTGTGATGATTTCTTCCAATTTTGCTTCGACAAATTTAATGTTGGGGTTTGGTCATCAAGAGCAAAGTATTATTGTGCTTATGACTAATTGAATCCTCTAAATGATTTATCTTTATTATATTATTTCAACTTCAAAATATTACCTTCATTATCCCTTTACCTTAATTATATCTCTACTGACTGTAGGAGAAATGTAAACCTATTGATTGATTTTGTCCTGGGAGATTCTAAAAGGAACTTGTTATTTTGTTGGGTAACTTTTGTATAATTTGTATAATGAATGAAGTTTTTTTTTCTGTTTTCACCCTATGATTTTCTTGAGAAAGAACTTTGCTCTTGATTGTTTGAAGTTGTGCGTTTTTGAGAATCTTAAATTCACATATGATAGATCCAACTTCGTGGGTTTTCTGTTATTAGAAGTAGATTATTTAAAATGTTAGGCCACTGCAGATTTGATATACATAATGGTTATATGTGGAATTGTTTCTTCTATTTCGTTAAATTTGATCGTTGCTGAAGCAAGCTCTTGGTGATAACAATGGATTTGGATGGAGAAACTTGACTAGGGTTTTGTTTCCTAATTTTTTATCCTCTTGTCATATAATTTACACAATTTTAAAACTTGGAGACTTTTGTGTGAGACTTTTGGGATTTGAAATCTACTTTATGCTCTATTTTCAATTCTTTCTTTTCCATTGAAGGTCTATAGAAAATCAGTGAAGATTCAAATAGACTTCAAGTCATGCAACCACTTAGGATTTTGTCTTCTAAAATTCTACTTTAACTGCACTCAGTTTCTTTATTCCCAGAATTTGAAGTTGTAAATCCTTTTTTACTTTATAATGTCTAAACACTATGATGTTGTCATTTTAATCTTTGTCAAGTAGTCCACATTTGTTGAATTGATGTGCTATGCATCTTTTGTGGTTCATGATTGTTGTTTTCGTACAGGATCAATCTCACTGTACTAAAACAGTGTTCACCACTGTTGAGGATACGAGCAAACCTTTGCTTTTGAAGGAATTGAAAAAATGATGGGACAAACGTGATCCTTGTCTTCCATGGAATATAGGAGATTACAATGAATTAAATACATTATTGTTGGATGATTCACCATACAAGGCTTTATGCAATCCAGTACATCCATTTACCGTTTCTCTCCTATCATTATTATGATCATGTAAATCATTTTCTTCTTGTAGTCATTTTATACAATTCTTTATACATGTCTGGACATCTATTTTCAGATGTATACTGGAGTATTTCCTCATTCGTCCCGATACCAGGAGATTAGAGATTCTTCCTTAGGTGAGATACTCTCATGATTATTGATGATTTGCTGTTTTTAAGAATATGTAGTATCCAATAAACTGATGGAAAAATGGCATTGTGGGAAAGCTCTAGGATACATGCTGGTGAACCAGGTCAAATTAGAATCTTGAGGATATTACTATGCTTCTAGGATATGCCATTGTAAGTTGTGGATTAAATGCAAATTTGTTTTCCTATATATGCTATAAATCTATTTAGTTCATTCATTTCTATTCATTCCTTTCAGTTGAATCGATAATCATAAATTATATAAAAACGACAATAATTTTTCATCTCGTGATATATATTTATTCATGAATATAGGAGAAATATATTGAGCAACTAGGACTCGTAAACACATTGAAAGCAAACCATTATATGATATTAGATTATGAAATTGGTTTTCCTTGCTTAGGATTGGTTATAATTTCATCTGCGTATCTGTTTCGTCCTGTTGTCACTTTACTGTTCTAATTTTAATTTTTATTATTTTTGTGACTAATTTATTACTTGTTAGTGCTTTTCTCCGTATCTTGTTTATTGGTTCTTATATTTATGGTTTTGAACAGGACCAACTGGTGATCTTCGGATGTATTTAGAGCGATTAGCAGAGGCTCCCAATGTTCCTGATTATGTTGCACAAAATCCATATGGTCAACGGGCTATTACAGAAAGAAATCCTTCTTGGAGTTTTTATCAGAGGATTATAAACAATAGATCAAGTCATTCCTAAGATATCGCTATCCTGCTTCTTTTAAGGGTGATTCACACCATTGAATGATGTGCGCGATACTTGCGAATCATCACTTTTCTGTGACAGAAATATATCATAGTGCTTCTAAGGGCTCCCTGATTTTAGAATCTTTACTGGGTCACTTATCTCTGCTACGGGTGAAGTTTGTGGAAACCCATAAACATAGTGTTTTGTTACATTTTGTTACTTGTTGAGTGATTTGACACGAACATCATTTGATGGACTTGAAGTTTAGTGTCCTGGTTGGCTTCAAGACTTCAACCTAACGTTTAATGGGAAATTTTGTTTTCTTGTATCGCTGTTGAATTTGATTGAAAAGATACGTTGTACATTTAACCAAGCAACAGGTAGCGGTTGGTGAAAGCAGACTAGAATTCAAGAAATCAGGTGATGAAGCGATGACATATTTATATAAAATTCTAATGAACTCTCTCTATGGTAGATTTGGTATAAATCCTGAAAGTACAGTATCAGAGATCTGCAATCAAAAGAAATATGAGGAATTGATGAAGAAGGATAATTTTCAATCAGCAGAGAAGCTTACCGATCATTACTATATTGTCAATTACATTACCAATAATAATAGCATGACTGACGACACTGAATGGAAAGCTCCTAAGATGTCGGCTGTTCAATTGTCAGCTGCTATAACAGCTTGTGCTCGGATTCATATGTACCCGTACATTTCCCGATCTGACTGTTACTACACTGATACTGACTCTGTAGTTTTAGGAAGTCCTCTTCCTGACGATATCATTTCTTCCAAAGAATTGGGTATGTTTAAACTCGAATGCCAAGTCAAGAGAGGAATATTCTTAGCCCCTAAGAGTTATATGTTAGACATAGAAGATGATAGACATATTATTAAACACAAGGGTCCTGCTAAAAATTTAGTAACATCAGAATGGTTTCAAAGGCAATTAGCTGATCTATCTTTAATGGAGCAGATCTCAACTTCAGCTAACTTCAGAATAGATTGGAAAGAACTCAAGATTGTCAAAAAGGAATTGCTTATCAACCTCGGACTACAACAGAGTACGAAAAGAGAGAATGTCTATGATGAAAATAATGTCTGGATAGACACACGACCAAGAGAAGTAATAGACTTAGGGAGTAAAGATGCAACCACTATTTACATATTTGAACTAGAGAGGAAAAATGAAGAGAGGAAAAATGAAGAAAAGGCTAAGAATCCAGTTATTACTGATAAAAGTACAAAACAGGAAGAAGTCAGTCAGTCCCCTACGGAAGGTCAAAAGACCAAACCTACTCTCTACAATACCAAGGCTCAGGCGTTGAAGGCTAAGGCGGAGGCGTTGAAGGCTAAGACGGATGGTAAGAAGGATCATAAACCAAAACCTGATGAATAAGTTGGAAAGGGCCCTCTCCCTTAGAATATCATATCCTACATCATATCCTACCAGGTAGAATATCTACAGGCAGGTCCGTTTCATTTCTTACGTAAGGCAGTAATTCATTAGTATTAATTAGTAATGTACGCTGTAATTATGACTTATGTTCTCTAAAAGTGGCTGAATTTGATTCCAATTTTGATTACTGCACACAGCATATACATAGTTGTTGTAATACTTAACAAACTCTGATACCTTTTTATCCCATATCTTTTTCTCTTTACTTAGAGATTCTGGTAAAAGTGAATTCATGAGATCTGTAAGATCATCAGATGGTATAGGATATTCAAGCATGTGATAGTATAAGGGTGATGATGGGTCAATCAGATTTTTCCTAATAAAATCATTGATGATTTTTATTGGATGTCCCATATTAATAAATACATTGGTATATATATCAGGAACTATTCTTACGTAAGGCGAAGTAGTTATAAAATTATCATGTACCGTATATATAGGTGCACGTTGACTCAATAATGATTCTACTACTTTCATGGCTATGTATGCATCCTTCTGATGAATAAAGTTAGCGCATGATGAGGATTGAGTCTTTCGCCTATCCCTCTTCATAGTAGGTACACTTAGAGTAACCCGTCGTCTCTTTTTGGTAGTCCTTTCATAAACCATTATCTCTTCTTTTACGAAAGACATAAAATCCTGTTTTGTAGTTAAATATGGTATACTATAGACAACAGCTCTATCCATTACTGAACAAAACCAACTAATGATGGTAATCAACTTCATAAAATTGACTATGTCTGTATATTTATGGATCAAAAATTCATTGCTAAGTTTTGCGAGGTTATAGCTATCCTTTCGACTAAGTAATTCACCATATTTTAGCCTAATATCATTTTCCATGCTGATCAATGTCTTCCCATAGATCAATGGCATGAATAGACTTTTGATGAGCTTTCTATCTAACTTAGATTCAATGATTTCCATCTGTAATTTATCATTTATTCGATGATGCAAAAATTCCTTAAAATCATGGAGCAAGTACATGTATAAATCTTGTATTTTCCCATCAGGGTGGGGTCGTTCTCCTAGCCATTTCTTCGTTAAGCAATAAATAACTCATGATCTGATAAGCACTGGCAGCAGCATCTTGAGTTATTGGTATCCTATTATATTCTTGAACTCTATCGTTACACAGGACCTTGGCTATGAACTGAAATGGATCACTAGCACCCTTAGCGAAGCTTATTAAACTCTCATCAGAAGCATAGATCAAACTCTGGTTTTCCTTATACCATTTAAGAGCATCATCATAAAGATAGAATTTCTTATACTTAAAGGCAGCTGAAGAGGCTACTATGTCCTTTGCCGACTGGTTGCTTCCTTCTTGATGATTGTTGGCAAAGACTATTAAACTTCTAGCTAAATCACGCTCATGAAAATGCAAGATACCACTGCGGTAGATTCTACCACGGAAGTCCATAAAGGCAGGCAGATAAAAGACATAATCCTCGTATGCGGACGCTAGCCTGATTATGAAATCTTCATACCTAGCTGTCTGCACCCTATTAGCTAATTCCTTTAAGAGAACACTAAGGCTACAAACTTTCTTTATATCCTTATCCTTATTCAGGTAATAAGATTTCCTCATAAGATCGTAGGCTTCTTTCAGATTCATGTGTGCTAGTATTCCAGGCATAAGAAGACCTACTTTTTCTAAAGTAGCACGATTATTCTTAATGAACTCCAATATTTTTTTATTTATCTGAAATCCTTGTTTCTGAAGCCCATTCAATATGTTGCACATTTCCTTATACCTATCATCTTCTAATTCTATATAGAAATTGCTTAGGTTACGGGATGATATAAGACTAAACCTATTATTTATATCTAAGGATGATTTAAGACTAAAACTATTATATATATCTAAGGTAGGACCGCTTAAGTAACCGCCTACCATATCCGATAACACAAAAGGCTTCCTTATCTCAAAGTCAAAAAGAAAATGATTTTCCGAT
>JAOTAY010000009.1:16921055-16934989 GCA_025629805.1 Erythroxylum baracoense | reverse complement strand
GTGATATCTTTTTAACAAGAAAGAGAAGTTCTTAGCAAGATTTTATATTCATAAAAAGGATACACCATTCAACCCCCTTATTGTGTGTCGAGTTTCTTGTACGTAAAGTCTATACTAACGTGTGATTTACTTTAACTTTATGAAACAATTTGTTGTTGTGGGGTAAGAGATCAACTTTTGTAAATACTTATTGAGTTTAATGGATTTACTTGTCGGTGTGGCCCATGATTTTTCCCTCTACACTATTAAGGTTTTTCACATAATCTTGGTGTTTGTTTTATCGTTAAGTTTATTATTTTCATACTGATTTGTTGGTGAAGTTGAAGAGTACTTTTGTTGTTAATATTTGGTTAATCTTTTAGAAAGTTGTATTATTGTCTTCCAACATCTTATAACAATTATCTAGTGAATGTACTCTTAAGTGGAGTTGGGTTTATATCCTTATATTAGGCACCAATATTAATCAAGAGCTTGTCATTTAAGTACTACAAGGAACTTACCGCAAAAAGGTTTAAGGTTTATGTGGTGTTTAAGCTGATTGTCTCCTGATTAGATTAACCTGTCAGTTTGCTACTTGAAATTGTCAAAGAAGTGATAAATCCACGTCTTCGAAACAATTGTATACTTAAATTAACAATCGTTCAAGTTGTTTCAATGAGTGTCAGAAAGCGAATATATCATGATCATTGACTAAAATTCGGAGATTTATTCAATCTTCTAGTAATATTCAACTTAATGAGAATGAGTTTTAAGTCATCTAGACAAGAGAATGAAGTTAACTGCTTATTGAAACAAAAAAATTAATTGATAGAAGTTCAACAAGATACTTAATAATAAAATCACAATATGGTTTGACTTAAATTTTAAAATCCAAATATATCATCCAAGCAAAATCGAATGTAATGATAAACCATAATATCTAAATTAATTAAATTAAATAATTTTGAATTGAGAGATTTGACTATATAAATATAAATAAATATGCATGACCTAGTGCGTATTCAAATGATAGTGACTGCAGATTCCTCTGTTTTAAAAAAAAAAAGGTGATCGCGTTTTGGTATGGATATTTGATACTTTGTTTTCTTGGGAACACAGACGGAACAGCCATGTCCATTTGCAAATTAAATTAATGGTTACCATTTCCACTAATCTTAGACAGTAGAATTAAATTTAAGATTTAAGAAAAAGGCTAACATCACAGAGGCTATAAAATGGAAACAATGAATAGACAGGAACTAGAATATGCAGGGACAAGGTAACTTCTTCAGACAGTTTGGCATACCAGGTGCTCCAAATTGATCCCGACAATTTTCCAGCTTAGTTATTGTCGAAGAGGAATTCAGTATCGGTGCAATCTATGAAACCAGCAAGATGACAACAGATATATGGTTACTGCCTTCTTTGACTTCATATTATGATAAAACCGAAATAGAAGTACAAACTAGGCAGTCAGATGACGACGCTGTTTTAGCTGCTGAAACCATTTGTTAATTATATAAGAATTTTCACTATTTGACACAAGCAAGAACCCTAGGGATAGAGAACATATACAAAAGGACGGATGTAAGTTTAATTATATCCCTTAATTACGACCTGTAAGCGTGTTTTCAATAATCAATCGCGATGAAAATGATGTTTGGATCAGGAAAACAACAGATTGGAAATTCTATTCTTGCAGATATAGACATGTTTCGAGAGTGAAAATGCAGAAGATGCTAGTTTAACCTTTTCTTTTTATATATGAATCAAGTGTGAACTTAATTTGTCAATTTGGTGTTAAATTCTTATCTTAGCATTGTTGTTTTCTAAGCACGGCATTCCTTAATTTTTTTGTTTCTTTCATGACTAATTAATCAAAAGCCTCGGTTCATTTCATATATGGTCCCACCGTTTTAATCTAACCTATAATTATGGTACTCGATAATTAATTATTGTCTAATCCCAACTTCATAGGTGGTAGTTTCAGTCGCACTTAACGTACTAATGTGGCAACCTTGCTCCTAAAGTTTTGACTTTGATGACTGAAAATCTTAAGACCTTAGGCTCTTAATGGTTAATGCACCCTAATCTTTATATTTTCCGCATAAAAACTCTTTTTAGTGTGTAAATATATTTACAAAACATCAACTGCTTCTCTAATTTATTTGTCAATTTCTGCTTTCTCATGTTGTCTCTTTTTTATATTTCGGTTTAGTCTTTCCAACCTTACGTAAGGCAAGGCACACACATCCATCTGAGAAGAAAGTTGATCCTCTATGTTGATGTTGAGCAAGTCCATTTGGTCTAGAAGTTAAATTCGAAAATTTAGAGTTGTTTTAATTTAATTTCAAAAATTAAAAAAAAAACTAAGTTTAAACTATACAAAAATAAATGATTGGTGTTAAATACGTTTTGTTTTTTGTTGGTATCAATTGTCACGGTCTCGTTGGTATGTTGTCCCACATCAAATGTGTACTAGGGAGGTCTTGAGTTTATAAGTGGATGGGTAATTCTCACCTACTAGACTAGTCTTTTGGGTTGAGAGTCCAGGACAAGTAATATCAAAGCCATCCTAAAAGTATTATCATGTGGTACGGGAACACTGCATCGATGTGCCCACCGTGACTCTTGACGCTGATGTCAGAAATTAGGCTGGTGAAGCCTGTCATAATCTTATTGGCGTATGTTATCCTATATCAAATGTGTACTAGGGAGGTCTTGAGATTATAAATCAATGAATAATCGTCACCTATTAGAGTAGTCTTTTGGGTTGAGTGCCAGTCGATGAGACAATGTAATGGCTAGTGTCAAAAGCTATGGTACAGTAGTACTTCCTAGTGCAAATGTATCAGAATGTTACGGCACATGACTATCCTTTGACCATATCATTACATGCTCTACAACCATAGGCTGTGTGCAGTTTAATGCATACAGAATGCTCAAAAGTCATAACTATAACAGTGCTCCAGTTTTGTTTCTGTTTCTGTTAAATTTCCCACAGGACCTGATGTCCCTGTCACGCCAATGGCTGTATCAGATTGAAATAAAGAAAAATTTTCAGAACATAGTTTAGTTTATCTGAGCTCATTATTTTTTATCCTATTTTACGAGCATTTATTTATTTTTATGAGTCTGATGGATACTTACAAGAATAGATAACAAAAACAAGTAATCTATTTCTATGGAACGAGAGATGATAGATTTGGATTAAACCCATTGCCAGTTCCGTACTGATTTGCAGTGATTGGATCATTGTAAACACACACCTTTTGAGGCAGTGAACTCGGTCCACCCAAGAATTCTACTTGAACAGCTTCCAGGAAGACTTTCCTGGATTGCCAGTAACTTCAATCATTGTTTCACACGTCGGTTGCGGACGGCAATGTTTCAACAGAATGTCCTATACTTGGCCTTCACTGGATTGGAGATAAACAAATGGGTACATGCTGTACTCCTTTGTCAAGTAATTACTCTTTTGGTTGCTAACTGGACTTGTTCCACCATGAATTTGACAATAACACCCAAGTCCGTGGTGTTTTGTCATTCAAAACACTCTGAATTCAGGGTACGAGATTTGTAGTACTACTTGTAACCCTCTTCCCAGAGATGAAGTTAAAACAAATTATCACCGAGCCTTGTAATTTAGTGGGATAAGAAAAGGTGAACGTATTTTCTTATTTTGCAATTTAAGTTAGTATCAGATGCCATAAAGAATTTAAACCAATGGTAAGTATGAACAACAATTTCAATTTGATCCTCCATAAAGTCACTGGATTAGGTTTTAAGATCAACCCAAATTTTGATTTGAAAGATTTGATAGTACGAAATCCCTTTTCAAAACATCTTTTTGATTCAACTTAAAAAAGAAATAATAATAAGGAAAATAATAAGCCCTATTGTAAAGGACTTTAATGAATAATGCATACTTTGAACAAACCCATTAAGAGCATTAGCCCATGACAGGAGCATGAATGCGTTAGAATCCAGTTTGTCCTATGTTACAAAGTTCCATATACCATTCAATGCCTATAAGCGGATATTCATTGACGTGGAAGAAAACCTCTCTAAATGTTTTCTAGTATCAAAGAATTATCAATTACTGCTAGTCATTGGTCAATCGTGGTACTACTTAGCTTCTCCTATCTTTATACTGTTGGCTGGCCTTGGATGCCGAAAACTGGAACTGCATTGCCATACAATTGGAGAACTTATGAATCCCATGTTTATTACACCTTAATTTTCAAGAATCACAGATGATAAACTATATTTGTTACATCAAAGGTAGTATATGGTGCTATTGGATTTTGTAGGAAACACAATTTTCTTCGTCTGCATGAAGCTACTAACACCCCTAGCAGCTCCAGCAACTCAAGTACTCCACTTGTTAAACCTCAGTTAAAGGCTAGAAAAGCATATCGTCTCTGCACCCATAGGCTTAGTCCGATTTTGGTCACATCAATCACGGAAGTTACAAATGTTCCACAGCCATCTTTTCCTGAAAGTTTGCAACTAATTTGAAGAACTGAAAAGGAGACTGCAGTGATTTTCTATTATTGTTAGGCGGAATTTTGATGTGACAATTTCCAAGCTATTGGAGTAACATAGGAGAGATCAAGCTTATGATTCAATAAAGCAACTTTTGGTGCCTACATTGACGTATCAGTATTCGTTAACCGAAGACCCGTGAACAATGTCAGTGTTATTATAAGATTCATCCAAAACCTCCCCACCTCCTGACTCTGCAAGGTCGTTCTGAGCACCACCATCAGATTTTCCTATTGTAGCAGTTCGTCCTTGGACTCGTTGTGAAGACTTAGTCACTTTGTTATTTTCAAGTGAATTGCCACATTTTCTCTTCTTTGTATTAAGAAATCCTAATTCTAAAGCTTCCAATGCTCTTGTAGTCAATGGCCGGTTCCTAGTACTCTGTCTCCGGTTATTTATAGCAGGTGGCTGCCCAGCATCAAAGAATTTCAAAGGGCCAGATTGCCAGTTCATTTCAGACAGCAAGGATGGCTTCTTTTCAGGTAACTTATCATTGTTTTGAGCCATTTCTCTCACCGTAGGTTCATCCCCAAAATCTAATGAAACATGAGGAACATTTAAGTCAATCAATTTAGGTGATTGAGGCTTTCTTGTACGGACTTCTCTGTCCTGGCAGTTCTCACCAACAACCACTTCATTACTCCTATCTGGACTAACTTTTGCCAGTGGGCTAGCTGATGACGATTTCTCAGCTGGACACATTCTAAAAATCATATTTTGGCATGCATGTGTGGTTGATATATAGTGAGACTCATCTACTTTTAGCTTAATGTCTGCACAAATGTTTTTATGTATGCTGATTGACTGTTCAGTGCTGCAACCAACAAAACTCTCTTGCTTTCTGAGGGGGATCAAATACTTGGGGTGGTCAGGATTTACCTTCCTGCTGAATTGGTACATCATAGCCTCCCTTGGCTCTTTGCCATTCGCTGGACAAAAGCTGCCAATTTCTTGATTTTCAGCTCCTGAGCTCGTAGGATTCAGGGAATCACCTAGGCTGATACTTCGAAAGCTGTTTACACCACCTGATGAATCATTAATAGTTTTTCTGTCAATCTCATTTTCTAAATGATTTTGTGTGTTCATTTCAACTGTTTCCTCTTGTGACTCTTCAGATATGTCTTCTTCCATTTCACTTGAAAGACTAGATGAAGAACAAGATGCACTAGCAACTCCAACAGGTAAGCTTTTCAACTCTCTCACCTTTGGTCGTTCAGTTCCGTAAGCCAAACTGGTATCTACAATTGTGAACTTCTGTGCATTGCAATTGCAATTTAAGTTTTTTGTTTGAAGGTAACAATGGTGTTGCTTATTTGAGAAGCTATCTTGAATTTGTTTTAGGGGCGGGTTCCATCTGCATCCATCCTTATCTTCACTACCTTTAGCTTGTTCAACTTCAAGCTCAATAAGCCCTGGATCTGAAGCAACTTTATTTAACACGTCAGTAACAGAATCAAAGTAGTGGTTTCCCTTCACCAGTCTCCTCCTAGAAAATTTTTTAACACCAGGAACAAGAAAAACCAAAGAATACTTGGAACCGGAAATGGATTGGTCCTTAGGCTGTTCAGAGTGCCAACCACGAGCTAAAAGTCGAGGCCAAACAGCCTCCCAGAAAAGATCACTAGATCGGGCCTTACTTAACCTAAAATTCCCGGTCAAAAACTTAATAATGTCAGCAGGTGAAAGAGAGGAGCAAGCTTTGCCAATAGGTATTTCAGGACGAACTGAGACTATATGCTTTATTGGCTCTATCGCAACACTAGTGAGATCTTGTTTCCCTTTCCCAATTCCTATGGCTTCCACAAGCACGTTAAGGCCAACTGTGTGTTTTAGCAGGAAAATATAGTCTTCAAATGCAAGTTTTCCCTCTCCATATGACCTAGAAACCTGTAGTACATAATATTTCAAGCAAGTAAGAGCAGTGTGGTTGTTACTGCCAATGGCAGAAATAGCCGCAGAATATAGCCACAAGACCTACAACTCCAATGGCCCATTGTTAATCCCAAATTTCCAGACTTCTTAATGGTTCCTTATTTCTTCTTGAAGGAAACAAAAAAGTCTAATTATGCTAACACTATTAGTAAGGGAACTGAAGCAGAAAACTAGGAGAAAGACATAGTTTTCTACCGAAAGAATATGACAAGTTCCTACTGTCTTATCAGTTCTATTATTAGAAAAACCAATATCAGGAGAAATAAGAGTTGGGAATGAGTATCAAGGAGGAGCAAATAAAAGTATATAGTGCTTTAAAGTGTCTAAATTTTAAAATAATACGTCACCAAAATCTTGAAAAATTGAACTTTCATGCAGCATAACCATGGGAAATAGGAAGATGCAATTATGGGATCCGTAACCAGTGAACAAGACAAGATAATATGATTTCTATGAGCTCAAGCAAGGGCAGCAACTAAAACTAAAAAGGAGTAAGCATTCTACCCAAAACATTGTTTCTCTCTACGTTAAAAGTACAAACTCATACACAGATCATTAGAAGATAAAATGAAGGAACAGTTACATTGATATTGTGGCTTTAGAAGTGATACCAGAGCTAGAAAAAGCTCTCATTGCCTAGCATCTTGATCATTTCTTCGGGTATAAACCTCTAATCATCATACTATAGCCCTTCATTTTCTAGGCTATGGTTAACATCTTATAAGGATTCTTGAGATTTGTAACTCAATTAAGTTTATGACAATGAACATCAGTGAACAATAACTAGAAATTTGTACTCTTGCTAAGTGTAGGGCCGCAGGACATTCGAAGTGTTATTTGCATTTGAAAGGACAAAAAAGTGAAAGGTCATCACAGAAAACAAGATTAAATTCATCGTGTACATGATCTAGCAATAATCCTGTTGTATAGCAGTTTGCTGAGTTTAGTTAACAACGTATCATAAGAGACCAGACAACTGGTATGCAATTCTTTCTTCTGTTAGAATGAGAAAGAAGAAAGATACCTCTAGCAAAACATGGTGACACCCTTGTGAAACACGAGAGAGTAAGCGTGTTAATAACTCTTGTTGCCTCCATCCTGAAAATATCTTTTGTCCCTGTATATTGCGTCTGCTCCTTAGCTTCCGAAACTCTGTCCATCTATGATATTCATCAGAACGGTAGAACTGACCATAATAGAATGCCAGTATGTCCCCCATCCCTTTACCCTCAACAAATCTATTCACCAAGATAAGATTCTTGCCAAAAATGTACAAGCCAAGGAGAAAACTATCCCGTTCAACATCTGTCCAAGATTCACTTGCAATGCCAGGAAGAAGACAGGAGTCACTCTCTACCTTAACCAGTTCTGTTTTGGGTTTGTAGGACAAGATCAAGTCAACCTCCATTCTGTTGCTTGCAGCCCCCAGTCGACGGTTGGACTCCCCTAAATCCTTTCCATGGCCCGATGACATAGCCCAAGGATGAATTTTAAATTCTCCATGTTCATTTTTGTAAGCATTCTTGCTCTCTTCACTGCTAGCAGATTCAACAGTCTCATTGATGTTTCCAAATTCAGCTTTTGACCACATAAGTGGAATAGGTAATCCCACTATAAAAGAGCAATGAATATCAGTCATGACTTCTGAATTTTTTGGCATACTTTTAAGCTGTAAATGATCACATTCTGCAGTTACGCTAGGGATGTTTGCCTGGTACTGATCTCCAACACGAGGAAGCTGTGGGTATCCAATATCCCCTATATTAGAGGAATTTGGAGAGAGTGATTGCTCACTGTTTCCATCTTGAATGTCTTCCATGTTGCTGTCCAAATAATACACTCAATCTGATGAAAAATGCCGCTGGAAATAAACCAAGGCATAATGTAAGAAGATTCTTTAGCTTAAAATATGACAGCATTCACCACACTTTAGTACAATTAGTCAAGTGAGCAACACATGATTAAGCATCAGGATATATACTTTGAATTTCAACAATAAGCAAATCAAATGTCTAGGGCTAAATGGTACAAAAGAAAAAATGCAAATCCTTTTCTACGCATGAAAGTGATTCTGGGTTGATGAAGCAAAAGTAAAACATGAAATCTGCAAATATATATGAAAAATATAGAGACTTAATGCAATTCTTAGAGTCCCACCATGAATCCATGGGTGCCTAGATAGAACAGACAAATGCATAAATGCATATGAAAAACATATTTACTTCTTTCCCCAAAAATCGGAAACTTAAAGTGCTTATTGAAAATTCATCGAATCTTTCTGCTGCTACCTATAAGAAGAAATAAGAGATGGATTACCCTGCTTAATCTGATAGTATTGAACTGGTAAACCATGCCTAATGGTCAGGGTTTGATTGTCTGGCAGCACATTTATATCAGAAAACAATGCAATTGAAAACAACAATCGCCGGTGAAGATAAATAAAATGCAACAATGCCTTGCTATTTACTGCTAAGAATGCCATAGAGGACCAAAACCTTGACCATTAACAATCACCCCAGACTCGGAGCATAATTCTAACTATATAGCCAACACAAGAAAACTGAAACTTAAACTTCAGCTGAGCATCAAAACTAAATGAGTTTATCCACCAAACTATTCGCTCATTTTTTATGGTGTCGATCATGAAATAATAACTAAAACAGAAAGAATTTATCAGTTAAAATAAGAAAGATAATGATTTGTTTAACAATTAGCTCTATGATAATAAAGACCAATCACATTGACATTGTTTTAGAAACAAGGACTAAAATGCATAACAGGAAGAAAAAACAATCAAAAGATGAATAATAAGATAAAACCATCACACCAATATGGTTATCAACGCCTGAAACACACAAAAGGGTAGATAAACCACGTGTTCATTCATCGATCCTACCTCAGACAAGTAAGTAAGTAACGGAAACGTCAAATCAAACAACCCAAAATTTATGCAGCTCTTCATACTGAAAGCGAAACAAAAGCACATCCACAGAATAAGCATTCATGTGAAAGAAACGAACATGCTATTGATAAGACAAAAATTTTATCGGTGCGAAACGTACAGTACACCAGAAAATAAACGAGGTAAGTAAGTCCAGAAAGAGTTGACGAGTCAAGTGGATCAATGGATGTTATATACTAACCAACCTCCGTAAAAAGACTTGAACGTTAAAACACCTGTAGAAGGCAAAGCCTGCGAAAATGGGTATTCATGGTTACGATGCATCGATTACCCCTCGATTGTCAACTTCTTTGACATACCTGCTCCTTTGCTTCATAGAAAGAACAATACAGCAATAAACTAAAAACGGAGAAACGAAAGAGAGGAGAAAATATATGAAGAAAGGGCACCTAGAAGGTAAAAAAGATTCTTACTTTGAAGGGGAAAGAGAGAGCTGAGTTTTCATGGATACGATGGGTTGAATTGACGATGACTAGCAGTGAGCCAAAGGCAGGAAATAAATAACAAAAGAAAGGAATAGATCAAATGAAGAGGAGATCGTTACTATTACTTCGCCGTTTTTCTACTTACTGGGGCTAAATATAAGCTTATAAACTGCTGTATTTAACCGATCTGATTTTGTTAAATGCCACGTGTTGGAAAGATAGGTTCTTCGACTACTGAAATGACCGAAAATTCCATGTTATTGTCGCTTTCTTACATTGTTCTTTCCTCTCCTTTATTGGAATTTCGCATGTTGTCGTCGTCTTTTTCTACTACACTTCATAGTATCTTTATGACTTTTTTTAAATTTATTTTTCGCTTTTTTTTCCAGCATTAGTTATTGATATTAAGTACATTAAATTATAATTAATTAATAAACTATAAAAAATGGGAAGAAATTGTGCTGGGAATGGTGACCCACTGAACTTGCTATCTATCTGAAGTACGAACTTCAAACGAGGCCAGATAGGGGGCCCTAAACCTATCCGCCGCTTTTGCATTTTGGTAATTTTATCGCAATCACAACAAAATCCTATTACTAGTTAGGAAATGATTGGAGTGAATTGAACGGTCCCGATTTTATGTTTGTTATAAATTACCTACCGTTATGACAGTTGGCAGTTTTGTTTTGGAAATCATCGGAACCACTTACTTCTATATCATCAAGTTGCTTTTTCATTAAGTTTGTACGTATGTACGCATGTAAATTTGTAACCTTTTATTTATGAATGATTTATAATCTTTACTATTTATATAAATTAGCAGAGTCTCAGTCATGGGGGCTTTGTAAAAGATTACGATCAGTACGAAATCTTATTTTTAACTGAAAGAGAAATTGTTTTCAACAAGTATTAGTTGGAATTGGGTTAAGTTTTTATCATCTATGTCATGCCTGCACTGTTATTGGCCCAAAAGTGTCTCCCCTCCATAAAGCCTTTGATCGACAGAAACAAGCCGACAGCCTTCAAAACTTTAGGCCTGGATCTGTCCCTCAGCAGCAAAATCCGTGCTTATGTTCGGCTTCAGCCAACTTTGGTTTATCGAAGCCAACAAAAATTGAACAAAATGTTCCTAATAATTAAGCATTTGTCTTATCAGCAAATATCAAACTGTTCTAAAACGTTTGTTGGCCATGAAGCAACATGTGGGGACGGTTGGGGCAAGGATTTTCATTACATATTAGTTGCGAGTTATTATAATAATTACGAATCAATACTATACAAGCCTAATTACAAATAATACTAATATAAATTTGAAGGAAATGTTTTTATTTGTGGTTATTAATTTCAATCTAAGATTAAAAAATATTAGAAATTATAAAGCTACTTCGATAGGTAATAGATGAAATTTTAATTGACACATTATGGATAAACATGCCAAACGATTAAAAAAATATGCCACTCTATTGGAAGAGAAGGTTGTTAGTTCCCTCTATCGATTCATTTCATTATTTTGTTGAATCTTTACACTGTGAATAAAGGTTATCCAAACAACTAAAAGTTAGGGAATAAAAGTTGTATTCATATTTCCACCTCTTTATTACTAGTTACCAAACAAGATCTTTGAGAGTATAATCAGATTTGAAGATGTGTATAACTATGAGTTGATTTTAAAAAATGTGAGGTTTATGAGCCACCATCGAGTTGTGGATATCTAAGTAAGACGTAAATTGGAAGTGATTATGGAATTAAATCAATGCATAAATATACAATCTAGTATTGTAGCTACAAGTAGATATGAAAATATGACATATTTATGTAAGTATTGTCTTAATCATATAGATAGGTTGGGTAGAGTGAGGTTAAAAAGAGACGTGAAAGTGGTATATAAGATATCTATTATAATAAAAGAGAAAGATTGTAGATTTTTTTATATGAAATTGATAGTAATAAAGAAGGAAAGCTAATGAATGTTTGATGGACATATACAAATAGTTGAACATTATTTTTTGAATTTAGTGATATAATCACGTCTCATATCACTTATCTCATAAATAATCGTTTTCTCCGTTTATCCATATAAACTATTCCATTAGTCTATATTACTTGATTATGCACTCTTAAGTTGCATGCTTTAAATATATATTTTTTGAAAATTTAAAATTGATATTATAAAGCCAAAGCTGTAAAAGCTTATATACAATCCTTTACAAGGGTATCAAAAAAGAAATTAAACAACAACTATTACACTTTTAGAAACTGTACATCTGGTAATCATACGACATCAATTAAATCATCCATATCGTTCTGAGTTCTTGACTGATGGTGTCTTGCTTCCCTTTAGCAACCATTGTTTCTTTAATCAAAAAAACTATTGACTCGACTAGCTTATACTTAAGTTGCTCTTCTTGCTTATAAATTCTCCTATTCCTCTCCCTCTATATATAATAAATCACCATCTGAAATGACGTCTTGATAATAAGACTATCTCTCTGTCCTAACTTGGAATACCGTAGGATATTGTTTAACACGTCAACCCATTGAAAGGAGAACTGCAGAATTCTAAGCAAATTCAAAATTATGGTCCACACCACTTTAGTATATTGACATTCAAAAAACAAATGATCTCTACTCTCGGTTACTTGTTTACACAACACACAAAAGGGGTCAAAGCTTCCGAACCATCGATCATTCGTTCTCAACTTATTCTTGATAGTTGACCACAAAAAATAGCAGATTTCGGACTTAATACCTGCTTCCACACTAGGTCACCCCACGACACTGTTGCCAAAGATGCTCTCTCTATGGTGTGAGTTGATTTGTTCATGCAAGCACCACTAGTGTGAGCAACCCATGTAATCGTATCAGGCCTATTATAAATTTGCATTCCAACAACATAGTAGTCAATCAAATGAAAAACCTGGCATTGGTCATTCTTTCCCTCTCTCGAAAAAGCCAAGCCACTGTTGCCTCCTTCGGAACCCTATTTTATAAAGCTAGCAAGTCATTTCTCTCTTATAGAGGACTGAATATGGACCAGTTATCAAACCAAAATCTGACATCTTCACCATTCCCCACTATGACCTTAATAAAAGGATATTCCTTCTCCCTAAGAAGCAACATGCTTTTAAAAATCCAAGAATGATCACATCGAGGCTATATTTGCCAAAAATTTTTCCACAAAGATAGTAAATTTGCACCCAATTCACCCACAAAGCTTTTTTATTAACAAACAATCTCCAAATTCTCTTCATTAATAACACCCTTTGCATTTACGTGATCGAGATGACTCCTAGTCCTCCTTGATTTTTAGGCATAGTAATATCACTCCATGTTACTTTGGTCCTTGCTTTTATCATGTTTCCCAGTCTATAAAAAGGATATCAACATCCTCTCCATTTCCTTTACCACCTTCTTATGTAACACCCCACTCCCGCTGGACCCGAACTCGATATTGATGGTGATATCCGAGTCCGTGCCTCGCGAGGGTGGTGTGCTACATCACTAAACAATCAAAAGTCGGTATAAGTCTTTTTTTTATGAATACGAGCAAATCAATAATCGCAAATGTGGGCCCACTTTCATTCAGAAACATTTCGTTTACAAGAGTTGCCAAAATTTTGTTTTATACCAGAATTTTGATTAGCTCAAATCGAAAGCGAAACATATTACACTTTAATCAATTTCTTTTGCAAAACCCTCTCTCTTTTTTTGAAACCAATAACATAAAGTACAGAAAGTTGATAATTAAATTAGCTCATTTTATTTTATAACCATTTTCAAACATAACGCCACAATCAACATAATTCTTGAGAGCCATTTGGGCCCATTACAACATACCAACATTTCTAATGCCCAAAATGATTACAACCATAATGTTCAATTACAAAAATTACAAAATTTTGTGGAAAATACAATTCAGTATAAAATAAAGAAATACAATGCAGACGCGAACTGATCCCGACCTCTATCCCTGACTTGCATGCAATAGGTATACCCCCGTTGCCTAACGGAGTATTCTTCTGAGTCCTGAAAAATAATTGCAAATTTTGGGTGAGTTTTGCGAACTCAGTGAGTGACCATCATCGATG
>JAOTAY010000009.1:16897240-16915878 GCA_025629805.1 Erythroxylum baracoense | reverse complement strand
TTTTGATTTATTGCAAATTTGAGTCAAGCCTTAGATTTTAGGATTAAATTACTCCTCCTTGTGGGATCGATACCTTATGTACTATACGAATGACCTGTGTGCTTGCGGTATTATCGAGGTTATAAATATTAAAACTCAGCATACGTAAACCTGCGATCAAGTTTTTGGAACTGTTGCTGAGGAGGCGTTTAGTTTAGTTCTTTAGTCTAAGGCTGTTTCACTATCTTTTGTTTTTAAATTAAAAAAAATTTAGCGCGTAAAGTAGAGACACAACAAGTCATCTTAGAATGAGAAATGAGACATCTGAAAAGCTAGATTGCAAGAAGAAATGGAAAGAACAATGACAGAAGATATATATTATAGGGAGTAAGGAACATTTGAGAGTCACAATGAAGCACAATATGGTTGGGGAAATTATGATCCTTGTTGGATCATGTACACTCCGGGGTGGCAGAACCATCCAAATTTCTATTGGTCAAATAATGTGGAGACTCACTTAGGACAACAAGGCCTATTAGGAATTCAGAAAGATGAGTCCAGTTCATGGGATTCTAAATTGGATCAAATCTTGGATAAGCTCACAGACATGGAAGAGGACCAGAAGAGACTAGAAGAGCAAATTGAGCAAGTAACAGAAAATTATGCCTCCTCTATTCACAATCTGGAGATTCAAGTAAGACAACTTTTCCTTAAATTTTGTAAGAGAAGTGTGGAAGACTCTCTGAGACATATGGAATTACATCGACGAGAGCAACATGACGCTATCACATTTAAGCATAGGGAAGAGCTAAAAGAACCAGTGGAACACCAAGTTGAATCCCACCTTATTGAAGACCAAGAGATGAAGAAAGAGGATGAAGAAAAGAATGCCAACCCGCCTTTTATTCACCAGTTCTTGATATACCATATGTGAACATTGACAAATCTTTAGTAGGTGTCCACGAAAAGCACCTTATCCTTCAAATTAATGATGACCAAGTGATATTCAACATGAATGATGTATTAAAGAATCCAAAGGAGAGTAGCTCATTCAGGATAATTGATGTGTTCGAATCTTCTAAAACATAAAAGGACGAAGAACAGATGACAACAGACATTGAGTTTGAAGAAGCTATGAAAGTATCTATTCGTGAAGCGGAAGAAGCAGAGGAGACGATGGTAATTACTGAAGAAAGAGAGAAACTCACTTTCTTATAGGACAAACAGTTAGATTCGATGGAAGATTTAGGGAGTTTTGTTGTTCCCTATTTCATTGATAGTTTGTTAGAAAAAAGGACATTACTGAGCTTAATTGGTTTTCCCAACTTTATTAATATTGTCCTTCTGATCATTTTGCAATTTGTACCTTACTCACAGGCTAAAAAACTAATGTTGAATGAGAAGGGTCGAAGTAAGCCGTTTGTAATTGATCTTGGCTGAGTTTTAAAGGATTAAGGTCAAGCTAATGACTATAAATTAATACATTTAGTAGTTAGTTTTAAATTATTGCGTAGTTAAATTTGTTTTAAATTTCAAAATAAGTTATTAAAATTTGGAATGTTTTAGAGTGCTAACTCTCTTACTTTTTTTTAAAGCATGTATAAGATAGGGCAGTAATCATGGGCATCAAGCACAAGTGATCTCCGTCTCTATCACCATCAGCACCTCAGTCAATATGACGGTTTCGTGTTCTAACCCTTTTCTTTTCATTTTTATTAGTATTTTCTTCTTATATTTTTTGTATATTGTCTTTATTTCCCCCGGGTGTGTTTATGTATCCTTCTCACATTGAGGACAATGTGTTGTTTAAGTGTGAGGAGGGTTGTGTGTTTTTACCTTAATAGTGAATTTTTCATTTTGTATGATAGTTTGTTTAGGTTGCTTTTTGTGAATTGTTTGAATGTATCAATGTCTTAGATGGATAGAAATTAATTTAATTTTGAACATATTCTATTAGGTTGTGAAGAATCATTAGCTCACAAAAATTAGTGAATTGGGGTCTTTGAATAAATATACAACTTAATTAGGATTTAGTATAAGTTTAGTACCCTATAGATTGTCACATTCATTCATAATTTGAGGCCTTTCAACTTAAGTAGCTTTACTAGTATTTTTCATGAAAACGGTAGCTAAAATAACAAGGTAGGCAATAAAAAATGTTTGTTAAATAAATAACTATTCTGCTAACTTTCGGGTTATTAGTAGAGCTATTAGCCAGTTGAAAACGTGATATAGCTAAGTAATCGGATCAACACGCATCACAAATGTGTGCCTTTGCATCAAAAAGCTATAATGATATTTCAGCCAAGTTGTTTAATAAAAATAACTTAGTCAAGTAACCAAATCGACATTCATCACCAATGTTTGCCTTCGAGTAAAAGACTAAGTCCTTGCTTAAACAAATAAATTAAAAAAATGTATGTGTTCTTAATGAAAACCTATCGGACTTGTAATAAGCTTGACTTTTTATGAAAATATACTTAGGAACAGTTACAGAGTCTGAAGGGTCAAAGAATTATTAATGTTTATGCAATTGAAGAGGGTAAATAAATTAACAGTCGGATCTCAATTAATTTGTATATTTAGTTCAAAGCCTTTAGACATAGATTTTGGATGTTAATGATTTGATATAACTTGTATGACTGTGTTTAAGATTAAATTTATTTCACGAAGTTAAAGCCATTGCCTCATTATTGCATTGTGTGTTGTGTGTTTGTTATGTGTTTATTATTTTCTTTGCTTGAAGACAAGCAAACGTTTAAGTGTGGGGATGTTGATAATTGTGATTTGGATTGTGTTTTAGGGTTCAATGTATTAGGTATTTAGTGTTAATTTAAGTATTGGGTGTGTGTTTAGGTTTTAATTGTGTTAGTTTATGTGTTTAAGTGTTTTTATGGGTTAGTATGAGTCTTTTAGCTTAAATGTTATATTTTTAAGGTACCTCAATGTGTTTGTTAGTATTTCAGGGTTAATGGAGAAGAATTGAGAAGTTTCAGAGAGTTTTAGGCCAACACCACGGCCCACAATCATGGAACAATCGTGACAGGAAGATGTGAGGTACCAAGAACTAGGCCATGATCGTGACACTTTGGTTACAATCGTGACATAGAGGATTGAACTAGGCCAAGCCATGATCGTGACAACAAGGGATAAATGCTAGCCACAATCATGCAGGCAGGGCCACAATCGTGGCCTACGTCGGGCGTACATGAAAACAGGTCAAAACATTAAAGTTCAAGGAACTTTTCTGACCGTTTTGACCCTGAACGAACACTAGGGCTTTCAAGGTATTTAAGGAACATAAAGAACAGACAAAGGAGCTTTTTGCATTGGCCAAATTTTGAAACCCTAGAGAGCTTATCGAGAGATTTGAGGAAGGAGACGAAGGAAGAGAGACACAGAGAAGAAGCTTGACACGAAGTACTTTCCGGAACAGGTGGTTTCCTGCCATCGCTGCCTCCATTATCATCCATCCCAAAATATTTTTGGTTTATTTCGTTCTTACAATTGTATAGAATTTGAGATAGCCATAGATGATAGATTATTGAATGTTGAGCATATTATCTAAACTCACCTTCGGGATTTGTCTTTGATAGTAATGAAATTTGATTTATTGCAATTTTACTGAGTTATTCGGGATTCAATTTATGTTCTTAATATTTCAGTAATAAACTGAGAGGGGTGAACTGAGTAAATATCATCAAATTAGGCTAACGAGAGTTAGGTAGTTTGATAGATAAAGAATTGAATCAAACCATTAAATTGGTGTAGTGAGAGATTGTGCATAGGTTTTGATAGTTTATTAGACAATTTCAGAACTAAATTAGGTTTTGAGTAAATTGTGAATTCAGAGATTGCAATTCCATAATCTAATTAGGGATTATTAATTAGGATTAAAGATTATAACTCGAGAGAGAGTAATCTATTCTAGGATCGTCTAGTCCTGGTAAATTTGATAAGTTCATAATCAATTAGATTTTCATTAAAGTCGGATTAAAACCCCCTTTCTCTCAATTGATAGTTCCTAGGTTGATTCTTGATTGGGTTATGCAATTTTCTATCCTGTTTATAATTTTTGAATATAATTTTTGAGATTGATTGCTTGATTGATTAATTTTCTGCGTCAGTTTGTTATTTTGATTTATTGCGAATTTGAGTCAAGCCTTAAATTTTAGGATTAAATTACTCCTCCTCGTGGGATCAGTACCTTAGGTACTTTTGTGAACAACTTGTACGCTTGCGGTATTATTGATTTTATAAATATTAAAACTTAGCATACATAAACCTATGATCAATGATCGCTAGTGTGAACCTATGCTCACTTTTGGAAGCTAATAAGTTGACTGAAACCAACTTCCTAAATTGGCTTAGGAACTTAAGAATAGTTCTCAAGTCAGAGAAACTAAGTTACGTCTTAAAAGAACCACTTCGTGATCCCCCTACTACTGATGCTTCTGATAGTTATTAAAGGGCATACAGAAAGCATCTCGATGATAGTGAGATGACTAGCTGCATAATGTTGGCCAATATGTCACCAAAATTGCAAAAGTAGCATGAGGCTATGGATGCTCATACCATAGTTTATCATCTGAGGCAGCTATTTGATGAGCAAGCTAGTTTCGAGACCTCGAGGTTGCTCTTCCACTCCAAGATGGCTGAGGGGACATCTTCAGTGCAATATGCACTAAAGATGAATGACGATATTGAGAGGTTAGCCTCCTTAGGTTTTTTGATGGATCATAAATTAAGTATAATCTTAATTCTAACTGGTTTGACTGATAGCTATTCATAGTTTGTGCTTAACTATCAGATGAACCAAATACCCACAACAATTCGTAAGTTGATCAACTTGCTTAAAATAGTTGAGAGTAAGGCTGTGATGTTGGTGGACTTTTTTAGTTTGAGGAGGAAGAACCAAAAGAAGAAGAAGTCCATAAGGCCTAAGGAAGGTGTAGCCAAGAAGAAAGTTAAGGAGACTGCCCCTAAGGGAACATGCTTCTACTGTGGCAAAGATGGCCATTAGAAGAGGAACTGTAAGGCCTATCTGAAGTCACTGAAGCAGAAGAAGGCATCAGATGCCCCATCTACATCAGGTATGTTTGTTGTTGATATTAATGTTGTTTCTAATAACAACATATGGGTATTGAATACCGGTTATGGCTCTCATATATGTACAAATATGCAGGGTCTCAAGAATAGTAGGCAACTCAACTAGGGAGAGTAAGACTTGCACGTGGGCAATAGAGAAAAAGTTGCTAATTTAGCCATAGGAACTTATGTATTGACACTCCCTAGTGGGCTTGTATTAGAATTGGATTATTGTTTTTATGTACTTGTATTAAATAAGATTATTATTTCAGTTTCTAGTCTTAATAAAGCTGGTTTTCACTTAAATTTCAGTAACAATGGTTGTTCTATTAGTTTGAATGGAACATTTTATGCTATTGGTATATTATGCAATGGAATATACCTATTAGATATGTCCAATCCAGTTTTAAATATCAATGACAATAAAAGACAAAAACGAGATAATGTGAAATCATCTTACTTATGGCATTGTTGCCTTGGCCATATAAGTGAGAGATGTATGACTAAACTACACAAGTGTGATAGTTTAGGGTCAGTTGATTATGAATCATATGACACATATGCATCTTGCTTAGTAGGCAAGATGAAAAAGTTACCTTTTAAGGGAAAGGTAAACAAACTACTGGGCTATTGGACTTAATACATTCAGATGTATGTGGTCTGATGTCTATATATACCAAAGGTGCTTTCATATACTTCATTACCTTCATCGAAGATTATTCACAATATGTGTATTTGTATCTAATGAGATACAAATCTAAGGCCTTTGAAAAGTTCAAAGAATTCACAAATGAAGTAAAGAAACAGCTGGGTATAAGTATTAAAACATTTCAATCAAATCAAGTGGTGAATACTTAAGCCAAGAGTTTCTAAGTTATCTCAAAGATAATGGTATAATATCCCAGTGGACTCCACCTTACACACTATAACACAATGGTATGGCAGAAAGGAGAAATCAAACCTTATTAGACATGGTGAGATGAAAGATGGGCTTAGCAAATCTGCCAAAATCCTTTTGGGGATATACACTCAAGACTGATGTTTATGTGTTAAACAACATCTCTTTAAATTTAGTTAATGTTACTCCAGATGAGATATGGACTAACAAGAAACTCTATCTTTCTCACATGAAAGTTTGGAGTTGTCCAGCTTATGTGAAGCAAATTCAATAAAATAAGCTAGAAGCTAAATTTGATAAGTGTACGTTTGTAGGATATTCTAAAGAAACAATATGATATCAGCTCTACAATATTTTGGAACAAAAGGTGCTTATTTCAAAGCATGGTGCCTTTTTAAAGAAAGAGTTTCTTCTAAAAAAGAAAGTGGGAGAAAAATTAAACTTATGGAAGTTCAAAATGGTCAAACAAACACAGATCAACTGCTTAAATCTGAGACTGTTGTTCATAATGATGAAACAATAGTTCAATCTTCTGACACACAAGAAGTTCGTAGGTTAAGTTGGATATGTCATTTTCCAAAGAGATATGAATTTCTCATAAGTGAACATAATGACATATTGCTTATAAAAGATGATGATCCTACTACCTATGAAGAAGTTCTGAAGAGTTCAGAATCTGAAAATGGATTTAAGCTATGAAAAATGGATTCCATATATGAAAACCAAGTATGGACTTTGGTTGACCCACTTGAAAGGATAAAACCCATAGGATGCAAATTGGTTTTTAAGAAGAAAATTGATATGAAGGGTAATGTAGTTACCTATAAAGCTAGGCTTGTAGCTAAAGGTTATCGTCAAAGATAAGGAGGTGACTATGACAAAACATTTAGCCCAGTAGTCATGATTAAATCCATTAAGATACACCTGGGCATTGTTGCTCATTATGGTTATAAGATATGGAAAATGGATGTGAAAACAACTTTCCTTAATGGAAACCTAATCGAGGATGTGTACATGACACAACCTAATGGTTTAATATCCAATGATGGCAAAAAGGTATGCAAGCTTCAAAAATTCATTTAGTATCTAAGAGTTAGAATATTTGATTTGATAAGACAATCAAAGAGTTTGGTTTCTTTAAAAATCTGGATGAACCTTATATGTATAAGAAGGTTAGTGGGAGTACAATCGTATTCCTTATGTTGTATGTAGATGACATACTACTAATAAGAAATGATGTCTCATCTTTACGATTAGTTAAGATTTAGTTGTCCAGGAATTTCTCCACAAAAGACCTTAGAGAAGCAACTTATATTTTGGGTATAAAAATCTATAAAGATAGATATAAGAAGTTGGATGGTCTTTCTCAGTCTACATACATAGACAAGATGCTAAAGAAGTTTAACATAGAGTAGTCCAAGGGAGGTTATCTTTCCATAACGTATGGGATTACACTATCGAAATCTATGTGTCCAATGACACAAGATGAGAGGATTCACATGAATTTTATCCCTTACACTTCGACTATAAGATCAATCATGTATGCTATGTTATGTACGAGACCCAATATATCATATGCTCTAAGTGTTACGAGCAGATACCAGTCAGATCCTAGAGAGGGTCATTGGGTGGCTGTCAAAAATATCTTTAAGTGCTTGAGAAGAACTAAGGATGTATTATTAGCATATGGAGAAGGAGATTTTGCTGTGAGCGGGTATACAGATGTCAGTTTCCAATCTAATAGGGATGACTCTAGATCCTAGTCAGGATATATTTTTGCACTGAAAGGTGGAGCAGTTAGTTAAAAGATTTCTAAAAAAGAGACAGCTATAGATTCAACAACTGAAGAAAAATACATTGCCGCTTTAGAAGTAACAAAGGAAGCAGTTTGGATTAACAAGTTCATCATTAAAATTGGAGTGGTTCTTAGCATTGTTGACCCAGTAAGTTGTATCGTGATAACAATGATTCCATAACGCAAGCAAAGGAAGCAAGGTCTCATAAAAAATCTAAACATATACTCAGGTGATACCATTTGATTAGAGAAATCATTAGTAAAACTGATGTCAAAATAGAGAGAGTACCCACTGATCAGAATATTGTTGATCCTTTGACTAATTAGATTCGTTAAAAGAGATATGAATCTCATGTACTCGCCTATGGTATTAAATACAAAGGAGATTAACTTTAGTGCAAGTGGGAGGTTGTTAGAGAAGTGCTCTAAAGGCAATCGCCTTTAACATTTATTGTATAAATCTTTTTGACTAATAGAAAGGCTTTTTGGTTAATTTGATGTTCATGTTCTTTATGAAATGATAGTGATCTTAGATCGAATTAATAAAGTACTTGATACATTACATAGCATGAAGAAAATCATGATGAGATCATGATAATGAGATTCCTATCATGTGTAATTATGTTAGTATCTAAATCATCCCTAGTCATAGGATTAATA
Source organism: Erythroxylum baracoense (assembly GCA_025629805.1). Lineage (NCBI taxonomy): Eukaryota > Viridiplantae > Streptophyta > Magnoliopsida > Malpighiales > Erythroxylaceae > Erythroxylum > Erythroxylum baracoense. Next base: position 16,907,458 of record JAOTAY010000009.1, on the reverse strand, counting down.
AGACGGGACATTATTAATTTGGACAGACTAGCACATATTATGCTTATTGATTAGATTAAGTAGTTGATTAGATTAAGCAGTGGATCTCATAAGTTGTAAGCATGAGTTGTTTAGAGTTAACATGTGACTGCTTGCTAAGAGTAGTAAGTACATTGGATGACCTGCGATGAGACAATCATATGGATAATCTATTCTAGTGTCAATGATAGTCTCATCATAGCAATAGTGCAAATATCCTTAAACATGAGGTGCTCAAGGATATCTTAGATACTAATCCTATAGTTTGATTTCATTCCTCGTTGCCTCTTAGAGGTTGCTTATAGAGTGGTGATTCGGTATAATTTAAGGTATTCAAAGGTAATTAAGTAGCCAATAAAGGATTCACCACTCTTGATAGAAGGAGATCATATCCACTGCCTCCTATCGAGTCGTTGCTCGGGAATCTCCGACCAAGGTGAAAATGTTATGAAGATAGTCTTCAGTGACATATCTAATTAAGTAATGAGCCTCGAGGATAAGAACTAACATCACTTGGGATAGATGTGACATAGTCAATTTAGTGGGAGTTGACACTTTAACCTTACTCTAAACCAAGTAAGGTATAAATGGTGAAAGGATGAATTACATGGGAACATTATCTATGAAAGGTTTGTAGTTAAACCACTGACTTTTCGGTCAATTACAGGTCATAATGTGTTGTTAGACACCGCTCATAACTTGCTTGAATTAAGTGTTAATTCAAATGGCCAATATAACCGGGAGCCCAATGGGTCACACATATTGAAGATGCGAAGAATGAGCAAAATGGTTTTGGATGGGGATCCAAGATATGACAGATGCATGACTAAGCTACACAAGTTTGGTAGTTTAGGGTTATCTACTTGTGAATCATATGACATACGTGAATCTTGCTTATTAGGTAAAATGACAAAATTACCCTTTAATAAGCAAGATAACAAAACTACCATTTAAAGAAGGGGTGGAAGGTTCATGCTAAATTAAATAGGATTAAAAGTCACTTAATTCCCACTAATTCTCCATTTGATGTCGGGGGTTAGAGGAAAGCCAAAGGATGTAAGAAACATTAATTTTCATGCAATTGATGTGTGAAAACAACAGACCTTTTGGTGAAGTGTTCATCATCTTCTCTCACTATCTATAAGCACTCTCTTAAAGAATACATCACAAAGCTAGCACTTTGTGTGTGTTCTAACCATTCTTCCTAAGAGGTTTCAAGCTTTGACCTTTGCGTAGATATCATTAGAGATGTCCTCCTTTGGTTGTTATGGTTTATGACAACTCGAAGAGGTGAAGACAATAAAGAACAATGGATATTGTAAGGTACACATCTTAAGTTCATGTTAAAGTTACATCTAATAGAACTTGAAAGTTCTTGGATTTTCTAGTTTTTTAATATTTTCACTACTTTTTTCTATTTTTGATGCATATGATGCAAGATGAAAACCCTACACATGCATCATATTTAGTTGGAGGAAGATGCGAAGTGCATAAGGCAAGCTCAACGTAGACTGAATTCTCCGATGATGGAAGCCATGAAGAAGGAAGTGATGAAGCTTCTTAATACTGGGGTTATTTACTTGATCTCCGACAGTAAGTAGGTAAGTCTTATTCTGGTGGTTCCTAATAAATTTGGAATCACAGTTGTGACCAATCAGGAAGGTGAGATGGTTCCCACCCAAGTGCAAACCGGTTGACAAGTTTGTATTGACTATAGGAAATTGAAATCAGTGACTCATAAAAACCATTTTCCCTTCCCTTTATTGATCAAATCGTTAAAAGATTGGCTGGTTAGGAGTATTTTTTTAGGTTATCTTTAAATACCGATCACACCGAGAGATCAAGAAAAGACCACCTTCATATGCCTATTTGGTACATTTGCTTACAGAAGGATGCCATTTTGGATTATGCAACACACTCGCCACAATCCAAAGATGTATGGTGACCATTTTTTGAGTATGTTGAGAAAATCATTGAGATATTCATGGATGATTTTAGTGTGTATGGTTCTTCCTTTGGTGAATGCCTTAAGAATCTTGCTCCTTTCTTGGAACGATGTATTGAAACTAACCTTGTGCTTAATTAGGAAAAATATCATTTCATGGTAGATCAAGGTATAGTTTTAGGGCATGTAATATTTGCTAAGGGCATAGTTGTAGATAAATCTAAAGTTGATCTCCTTTCCTCTTTACCTTACACCTCAAACGTGTGGTAAGTGTGTTCTTTTCTTATCCACACCATTAAGCAAGTTGTTACAATAAGATGTCTCATTTAAGTTCGATGATAAGTGTAAGGAAGCTTTTAACACATTTAAGGAGCTTTTAACATCTCCATTAGTGATTCGACCTTCGAATTGGAGCCTCCTTTTGATATCATATGTGAAGCAAGTGATTACGCAAAGAAGGTGGTTCTAGGACAAAGAGTGGACAAGGTTTTGCAGGTTATATATTATGCTTCTAAGACTCTTAATCCAACTCAATTGAATTATTTGACAAATAAAAAAGAACTTTTATCTTTGGTTTTTGTTTTAGAAAATTTTTTATCATATTTTCTTCATTCTAAAGTGATTATTTATTCAAATCATACAGCTTTACAACACTTACTCATGAAGAAAGAAGCAAAACCAAGGTTGATCAAATGGATTCTCCTCCTTCAAGAATTCGACTTGGAGATAAGAGATAAGAAGGGAGCAAAAAATGTGTTACTTGATCACCTCAACTGCTTGATCAAAGAAGAAGATGGCACCCCTTTATGAGAGACATTTCTAAATTAAAAACTATTTTCTGCTGATTGACACCACTATGGTATATAGATATTGTAAATTTTTTAGTTACTAACAAATTACCTATTGGTTTGTCACCGGTTCAGAGGGATAACTTAAAGAAGGAAGTGAAGTATTATATTTTGGATGACCTGTATCTATAGAGGCATTGTGTATATCAAGTTATAAGGAGGTGTGTGCCTGAAAGTGAAACACCTTTGATATTAGCCTTCTACCAATTGTATACGTGTGGAGGACATTTTAGAGTAAAGAATCTATAAAGTTTTAGAGAGTGGTTTCTACTAGACCACATTGTTCAAGGATGCATACATCTTCTACAAGTCATGTGACAGGTGCCAACGGTCAGGTAACTTGTCTCGTAAAGATCAATTACCATAAACTCCTATTCTTTTCTGTGAAATTTTCAATGTTTGGGGTATTGATTTTATGGGAACCTGTCCATCACCTTTTGGTTTTAATTATATATTGCTTGTAGTCAATTATGTTTCCAAATGGGTGGAAGTTAAAGCCACCAGAACTAATGATGCCAAAGTGGATGTATATTTTATTAAAGCTAAAATCCTTTCTAGGTTCGGGATGCCAAAGGCAATCATCAGCGACAGGGAAAGCTATTTTTGCTACATAGTGATGGAAACAATTTTTAAGAAATATCACATAATGCATAAGGTTTCCACTTCTTACCATCCCTAAACTAATGGACAATATGAAGTTTCAAATCGAGAAATCAAATCAATTCTGGAGAAAAAAGTTTAGCCTAATAAAAAGGACTAGAGTGTGAGGTTGGAAGATGCACTATGGGATTATAGGATGGCTTATAAAACACCAATCGGGATGTCTCCTTATAAACTAATGTTTAGGAAGCCATGTCACATTATAATGGAACTAAACATAAGGCGTATTGGACAATAAAAATGATGCAACATGAATTTGGATGATGTGGGTATGTATAGGAAGTTACAATTGTAAGAGTTGGAGGAGATGCAAAATGACTCCTATCAGAACACAATGATATATAAGGAAAAGACGAAGGCTTTTCATGATAAGATGATCTAAAGGAAAAGCTTTACAGTAAGTCAGAAAGTGTTGCTCTATCACTCCAAGCTCAAATTATTCCCAGGTAAGTTTCGTTCTTATTGGGTTAGTCCATTTGTTGTTACTCATGTCTTTCCTTTTGATGCAATATAGATACGAAGTATGAATATCGACAAGACATTCAAAGTGAATGGTCATCGCATGAAACCGTATTATGAAGATTTCCAAATGGAGGATATGGAAGTGTTGATGCTTGGAGACACGAATGACATCACTTAATAAGAGCAACATAGAGTAGAGCTAACGACAGTAAACAAAGGCGATACTTGGGAGGCAACCCAAGGGAAGTTGATTTTTTTATTTACATTTTCACATTTACTATTTTTGTTAAGTTTTCCATTTCTTAAATTTGATGTTACATTGGGGACAATGTAATTTTAAAGTGTGGGGGTGGAGTTGTCAGTTTTTATGTATGTTTTTATCTTAATTGTTGCTTATATGGCTTCTTATGTGTTTTTAAAATCAAAAACAAAATCAAACATTTTATCTTTTTCTATTGTTTTTAAGACTATATAGTCATAATTAGAGTGTGAATAGACTAGAAAAATCCATAGATGCTTTAGCATGTACTTTTGCTCTTGTGATTGAACAATATTTATTATCTTTAGAAGAGTAGTAACTAGTAGTAGACAAAAGTCAGTGAGATTTTGAGCTTTATAGACTGACACATCTATATCATTCTCAATGTCAATTGTTTATGTGTGACCTTCATGACATGTACATCCCGATTTAGCTTTGATTTTCTATTCAAGACCAAATTTTTATCACATTCATGAACATGAACATGAAAATGTTATAAGCCCCTTTTAGCTTTATTATCCTTTCCTTTTGTAATAACTACATTACATGTTTTAAATTGAACCAAATGTCCTACCCAAGCCTTAAAGCTAGTGGAGCATTTATTAATTGTTGATAACTATGGATATACAAAAATATAAGGGTGAGGGTATGCATATTTATGGGATGGCTATTATTATTGGGATGCCATTTTACATTTTATCAATGAAATTCCCATATCGATGTAGACTGTTTCAATTTTTATTAAAAAAGGAAGAAGTAAAAAAAACAAAAGAAAAAATGTTTGAATAAAAGTATCAAAGAGGAAAAACATTTTTTTGAAAAATTGTTCATTTGTTTTCTCCTCCTGAAGTTGTATTGAATGGGTTGATTGAGTATGTTGCGTATGAGGTAGATGTTGTTTTGGAAGGATCACTCCTTATAGTTTCAATGTATTGTTATTAGTGATTTTAATGAGTGATTCCTTCTAATTGGTTTTGCTTCATGTGGTTTATGGTGTGAGAGCTTGAATTTGAGCTACAATGCTGCATTTATCATAGCTGATGGTACCTAATTTTGAATGAATGTTAGCTTATGTGCTTGATTTTTCATTGAGTGTTCCTTTTGCTTCACTAACTTGATGGCTTTTATGCTACATTACCCAAAATACATCTCACCTTACCTTTACCCATATTACAACCTTACAAAATCCCTTTGATTCATGATTATGCATGTGACTCTTGATGGTGGAGAAATGAAATGAAAAAAAAAATGTAGAATGTCATGATCATGAATGGTGTTTAAGCGTACCTATGGATCTATTTTAATTATACACATTTTTCCAAGTATACCTCTCGATTGCTTAGTTTCTAATGATGATGAATGTTGACTGATCATGAGTAAAAGCATTGAATGTTGAGTTCTTGCTATGGTTTTTGAAAGTTATTCATCTTTGCTTGTGACTCTCGATTCTTGGGAAGTATGGAAAATAAATTATTCATCTTTGCTTATGACTCTCGATTATGGAGAAGTATGGAAAATGAGTAAGTGTTTTTAGTTTGTAACTTTGATTTCGATGATTTTTCCGAGGGCGGTCAAAAGCTAAGTGTGGGGTAATTTGATATGTACTTAATTGTTGATACATTTAATCCATTACACTTAGTGATTAATTCTTTCAAATGCTTAAGACATTCATTTTAGTTCATATTTAGTTTTTAGGTACAATTTGGAAGCATAATGGCTAAAGTGAGTTGAAAGCACACTCTTTGAGCCATCTTTTTATGATTCATACTCAATTGTCTTCATGGAAAATGAAGGAGAAGGATTAGACCAAGAGAAGACAAGAAAATTCCAAGGAAGATAACAGTAGACGATGAAAACATCAAGATAAAGAATGCAAAAAGTGGCTCATACTGTAACACCTCACTTCCACCAAGCACGTATCTGTACCTCTCGAGGACATTCGGACATACACCCTTTGAAAACAGCATGCGAGAGCAGCCAAACAGAACTCATTACAAATTTTTCTCAAACATCACACGCATTTTTAGAAAACCATTAATCAATAATGTCCCATTTTATTCAAAAACATTTTCAGTTACAAATATTACAAACAATAAACATATCATCCGAATTTCAATAATCATTTGGGCCCATGACAAATACAAAGCGTGTTTAGACATAACTGCTATTACAACTGAATTCATTGATACAATAAATGAACACTTACGGAATACAATGCTTAATTAAAAAATAATAGAAAACATATGCAGACACCAACTGATCCTGACCTCTATCTTTTATCTGAATGCAGTGGTTAGACTCCAATTTGCCTAACTAGAGATCTCCCTAAGCTTGAGAAAATGTTGCAAATATTGGGTTGAGTTTTATGAACTTAGTGAGTTGACCATTCTCGATGGTTCACTCAATCACATAACACATCAATTCATGTAATAATGTAATACACATCATTTCACTAATCAACATGTTGAATCGCATACACTTCATATTCATTTAATTCATATTTCACATTCAAAAATCATTTAACTATTTATTTCAATCATTTAAATCATACATATCAAATGCATATGTAGTGCTCATGAGATTGACTTTCAATTGTTATTGTTGTGACTGAGTGCTTGTAAATGTCCCATACATATTGTGGATGCCAGGTTCATTAATAACTGTCCCTTATCCGTTGGGGATACAAGGCTTATTTTGCATAGTGAGCTAGAGGCTCTTACCACATTCTGAGCTTTAAGCTCTTTTTCATTTTCTGAGGTTTAAACTCTATTTTCGGTGGCTACTTTGGTCATATCAACCTTTATATTGTCATACATTCATGTAATGAAATGCATCACATGTATTCAGTCAATCAATTGTGCTCAATCTTACACTTTCATATTCACGTTCACATTCTCATTCATATTTATCATCAGACCTTGGTCTGACATTTAACATTTAAGTTAAGAAACACTTATTCAGTCAAATTCACGTTCAATGGGCACTTCCAACGATTTTTACATGCATCAAACACCTCGAACATTTATTGTTCGGAATCAACACATTCACATCACATACTTCAATACAGAAACTTAAAACAGAACAAACAATGAAAGTGACATCATCTAGGTCAACCCACAGTACGCTTCAGATTAGCATTAGCTTCCATGTTTTGGAAATGTCTAGGTTTGGAAATGTCTAGGTGCTTACATTTAATCCTATGTATCCACTTTATGCAATACATATTGTACATACATTACTAACTGCATAATCACGTAAGCATTCAGTTATACACATATGTATATGTGTAATGTATAATGCATGCTCATGTTGACACTTTCGGGTATTTATCCTTAATCACATCACTTGATTTTTAACAACATCATTTATGTGTGTCAAGCTTACTCTAGGTTTATACCTCAAAGAACTTGGTCATTCAAATAACATAATTCAACCATTTATCATTTCTTTTGTAGCATTCTAAGTTCATATAATATTCAAATTCTCATTCATTCTTACCCAATACACATCATTCAATCATTTACTAAGGTTATTTTAGCTTCCTAAGATCACAAAATATCCCATTTATCATTCCTCTTTACTTAATACTCATCATTTATCTTAATGGAATCTCATTAGCCATTATGGCTTCACCTTCATTCTCATAACATCCCAAAATTTCATTTTTGAATACTTATATATGGCAATCCATTCTTATGTTTATATCGTCGATCGTCACCCTAAACACATCACTCATTTTTATCTCTTATTTCCACATCAAACTAAGTACATTTTAAGCTCCATTCAAGCTTAAATGTATTATAAGAAAGCATTGATAAATCCATAATTTATATATTTGATTTTAGGACATGAGGTATAACTTTCAATATGGACATCGGATTAAAGTCATTCAAGTACGCTTTCGAAGAGGACTTCAAGTTCTACAACTTTTGTGAAGACCCCGAAGAGAGATTTATATAGGTGTCTAGAGAATGTTCATCTAGTGGACTTATGTCCCTCCAAATGGACATGAACGGGGCTGGAACGCTGGAATTCTAGAGAATGTCCACCCAGCGGACCTGAAGTGTGCCTAACAGACATCTAATGGTCATTTTCCAAATTTCTAACTCCTACAAGTTATATCTAACACATTTTATGCATATCTTATCATTCCTACTTCAATTCCTCTTCATTCTTACCTCCATTCCAATTCAATACCATTTACAACCAAATCATAATCTATGTTTGATCATCAATCCAAAACAAAACATTCCTACTTATACACATTCATCATAAATTTTTGCATATGTTCAACTCCCTTTATCACCTTCATTTCATCTCTAACTTATCACACTAATTCTTTTCATTTTAAGACACCATAGTACTCTTTTTCATTAGCTTCAAACTTGTTTTAACTCATCTCTATAACACCCAAAGCAATCCATGTTAGGATAAGGAAAATAGAGCATAAAAACATCCATTCACTAATCAAATTTCTGCACTTCTCTATACACCATTCTCGTAATCATTTTAACCCAAAAGCACCGATACATCAATATATGAATCATTACTCATTATATATGTAAAAACAAGACATTTATATATCCAAGTTTTCTCATTTACGTTTCAGCATATATATAACCTCATTTCATGATCAATTAACCCCTGACTATCTTCATACATGCTTCATTCATTAAATCAAGAAGGATAATGCTTTATACTTACTTGTTTAGCTTCAAAGTCTTCAAACCACACTTAACCTTAGCTTTCCATCTTCACATGATTATCATCTTGTCAAGGTAGAATGGGTGGGTTTTTATTAAGAAGAAAAGATAGCAAGATCTTTGAAGTAGCTAGTGATGGAAGAAAGCAAGGCTCAACTTTGACGCATGGAGAAGAGAGTGTCTTGATATACAGATGAAAAAGGAAGAAAATATGAAGAAGAAGAGAAGAAAAGAGAGCATTATGTCAAAACATAATGAAAGACGATATGATCTTTTAGCATAACATCGTGGGTTAAGACAAGTGGTGTGGCAAGTGACACTTGTCACTTGCCACATATCACTTTCTCATGGTCCTCTTTTGGTCTTTTTAAAATAGCTAGTCCATTTATCTCCCAATTTTGAATGACACGTTTCATTAAATCCCAATATCATATATCAATTATTTCTTTTTTCACTTGTCGCTTGCTTTTACTGCCATTTATCAATTGTTTTGCCACTTGGCATTCTTCCTAGTCCATAAATACCCAAAATTCTAGAAAATTCTCAAATTTTACTAAAAATTCTAAATCTCTAATTATACATACCAACTAAATTTTCAAGGCACATAATCCATAAATTATATTATAATCACTTTAAAATAATCATTTATACCCGAAAATGTTAAATGAGTGATTGAACAAATTATTGTAATATGTGTAATAATCAAATTCAAGTACATGAATGCTATATTATGCATGAACATGAAATGCATTCTTCTACTCTTCCATTGCTATTTTTCATTTATAGAAATCTACGGAACTCTTTGTATGGAAACGGGATGTTACACACGACCATGCATTAATTGTCATGGTCGTGAGTGCAAGTTATGTCATGGGCGAGAGACACACAATTGTTATAGCTGTGAGACCTTACATAGGCGTGACACTGCTTGTCATGCCCATGAAAAGGAGGCTCACATCTATGAGCCTCATCTAGGCCATTCACGGCCATAAGGCACTCCTCACACCCGTGAGTCTCATGCCACTTGTCCCATTTTTAACCTAGTTTTTTACTATAAAGGGATTGTTTTGTGCAGCGGACAAAGGAGGTTATTCTTGTAACACCCCCTTATCGTAGGGTACGCATCGGGACGCCCATAAGTCATTTCGGTACATATCCTATGATAAGGGAACGCTACGTGCAATCACTACAGTTACTCCACATGGCATCACAACAATTTGAATAATAACACATTAATGTAAACCATAAGATTTTTAAAATCAAACTCTTCCTCTTTTCATTGATCAAAATCAAAAGTTATACATCCATCGCATAATGTACTGT
>JAOTAY010000009.1:16881727-16897140 GCA_025629805.1 Erythroxylum baracoense | reverse complement strand
CGCCACCTTCGCGGGGCACGGATTCGGATATCACTATCGATATCGGGTTCGGGTCCAGCGGGAGTGGGGTGTTACACTCACAATGTCTGTAAGGACTCCAAAGTATTTCACCATATTCTTATAGAACAACTTGACTGCAATATCTAAGGGACAGGATGTTGGTATTGGCACAAAGATCCTATACTTAGAGAAACGATCTACAATCACTATGATTGTCGCCATATTGTCAACCTTTGGAAACCCTCCTATAAAATCCATCAAAAGTGACATCCACGGTCTTTTAGGAATGGATAAGGTTTGTAGAAAATTAACTTCCTTCTTCCTCTTTAATTTATCCAACTAACACACAAGGCACATCTTGAAATACACCTCAATGTCATTCTACATTTTTAACCAATAGTAGGAACGAGCTAGGAGCGTCATCATTCTCTGAACTTTATGGTGACCAGTCCACTTTGAGTCGTGTGTCTCCTTCAATAGTTGTTTCTGCGAGTTACCGAACCTTGGCACGTAAACTTGACTACTCTTAGTCATCAGCAGCCCATCATCATCGAGCCAAAACATATGCACAACACCTTCCCTAACTTGTGAGATCAACTTACAGTATGTGCTATCCATTGGAGTTGTAGCTTTGATTTGCTTCAACAGGTTAGACTCCACCCTAGTAATGGCATGTATGGTCATGAATACCTCCTTCCGACTTAAGATTTCCGCCATATTATTGTGCCTTCCTGGTTTATGCTCCCACATGAAGTCATATTCAACAAGGAACTCCTGCCATCAGGCTTGCTTTCCAGACAACTTGTTTTGGGTCCTGAAAAATGTGTTAGAAACATTGTCCACAAGAATAATGAACCTGGCTCCCAACAAATACACTCGCCATGTCTCAAGGCAATGCACCACTACAAGCATATCCTTTTCATGCGTGGAGTATCACTGCTCAATACCATTGAGCTTTCAACTCTCAAATGCTACAAGATGACCTTCCTATACTAGGACTCCGCCAATGAATTTATTTAATGCATCCTTGTATACCTCAAATGGAAGATCAAACTTTGACAATTTCAACATAGGTTCAGTTGAGATAGCAACTTTAAGTATCTCGAATGCCTCGTGAAACCCATCCGACCAACACCATTATTGCTTTTCTTTAGCAAATTTGTCAATGGCGCTGCTTTTTTCAAGTATCCCACTATAAACTGCCTATAGTAGTTTGCCAGTCTAAGAAAACTTCACAATTCTCATACTATCATGGGAACCTACCATTTAACTATCGCCTTCACCTTTTTCAAATCCATCCTAACTTAACCCTTGCTCACCAAGTGACCCAAGAATTTATTCTTTAGATGTGTAAATTCACACTTCTCCATCCTCACATAGAGCTTGTATTGCTTCAGCCACTCGAACACTTCCTCAAGTGCTTCATATGTTCAGTCATATCTGTGCTATACACCACGATGTCGTCGAGATACACCATCACGAACTCATCAAGGAAATCATATAGCACATTGTTCGTTAGGTTGAAAAATTTTGCAAGGATGTTAGTTAATCAGAACTGTATGACTAAAAATTTGTACGATCCATATCGAGTTACACATGTTGTCTTTTACTCATTACCCTCGACTATCCACACTTACCAATATCCACTCTGAAGATCTAGCTTCTTGAAAATCACAAACCTCGATAATTTGTCCATCAAAACTTAAATTAAGGGAAGAGGATACTTGTTTTTTATTGTTACATTATTTAAGGCTCGATAGTCCACGCACATCTGAAGTGTTCCATCCTGCTTCATTTGGAACAATATGGGAGCACCATATGAGGCTTTAGACGGTTGGACAAACCCTACCTCCAATAGTTCATCGAGTTATTTTTGAAGCTCCCTCAACTTTAATGGGGATATCCTATATAAGGTGTGTGTAATGGGATCGCTTCAGGAACTAACTCAATCTTATGATTTATCTCTCAACGGGGGGTAAGAGTCTTAGGTAACTTTTTTGACATCATGTCCCAAAACTCCCTCAAAAAACTTGCAACCGCATCCGAGACTTCCACTACTTGGTCCTCACTAATCTCCCACATGGCAGTGAAATAGGTCTTCATAACTTTCTTTAACCTTTTGTTGATGCTTATAGCCATTACATATGCTACCATCATTCTATCATTTATCGTTAGACCACTAGATCTACAATGATTGACAAAGAAGGAAGTCAGCATCGCCTTTGCTCCCTTTAAGAAAAATCAATCCCCAATATCAATTTGAAATCTTTAAGTGGTATGGCCATATAGTTGAACTTGGCACACCAACTCCCTATGCTCACTGGGACGTTGTAAGTAGGTCCTACCACTACTTGTGCCTTACTTGTTGGTGTCTTCGATACCTTGAGCCCCAACTTACGCACCATCCTTTTCGCCACAAATGAGTATGTCGCACCAGTATCCATCATTGCAGTTACCTCCTTCCTATTAACTTGTATTCCTACATATATCAACTTGTTAAAAGGGTTAGACTCACTCTTAACCTCATTCAACAAGGAAATCAGATTTAGCCTCTGAATCCTCCTCCTCTTCTTTTTTGGAATTCAATATGTTTAGCTTCTCCTTCCTTGGACATTCTCTCGCAAAATATGGACTACTGTGTGGGTAACAAGCAAGTTTGCCGTTCTTGGAGGATGCCTTCCCACTATTAAAGCCACCGTTTTGCTTGTCTTTTCCCTTGAAGTCTCCCTTCTTGGAGTCTTTCTTCTCTTTCCCCTCACTCTTCTCTTGTTGGGCTAGGCATTTGCCCTTGGAAGAATTTGAGGAACCTGCCTTAGCTTCGTTTAACACTCAAAAGTCCACCAAAGCATTAGCAACCGCGATTATACCAACCACGTCTTTCACATTTTGCCTCTGCAACTCCATTTGCACCCATGATCATAACTCGGACAAAAAGTTGAAGTGTTTGTTCGCGTCTAACATATTATCAATGTCAACCATTGGAGAACTAAACCTGTTAATGTATTCCCTTACCGATCCATCCTATTTCAGCTTCTTCAAGGCATCCCTCGCGAGCCAAGAAGTGTTCATTGGATGAAATTGATCCTTCAACTCCTTCTTCATCTTATCCTATAAAACAACATCCCCATCTAACTAGGACTCTATCTGATACTATCTATCTACATCCTAACTAATAAGATAAAAGATTACACATGATCTATCCCTATCGACAAAGATGTCCACTATCTTTAGATGATCCTCCCGCTATGTCTTTATCCTTTAGCTCTGATGTTTATCCTCTATGATCTTATCCGTCACATCATCCAAGATCTCCCCATGATCTCTATCTGTTAATGATGAGTCATCTAAGCCAAAGCTATTCATAGCACACTGGTCTGAGCCAATACTTACTTATGTCAAGTCTATTAGCCATGATCTGTCCATTTGAGCACCCACTAAGTCCTTAGTCTATTAAGAACTTAGCTTTAGCCATGTTATCTCGTACACGGTCCAAAATTCTACTAAAACTCACACCATGCTTGATCTAACTTGCTAAGTCACCTTTGAGCTTTTGCATGTCACTGCCATGCATGTGATCCAACTATCCTTCCACTCGAAGGTCCATCTCCAGCTAGTTATGAAGTGCCTTCATGTGTTAAGGGGCTAACACAAGGAACCTTCTTAGGAATCCAAACATAGGTAACTCAGACCTTATCTACCAAGTCTCATGTTACTTGGAATCTAGAAATTAATTATTATTTTTCTTTTCGATGGAATAGGCATGAAACTTTATTTATTATTTTGTCTATAAGAATTGTTAATTTTTAGTTAAATCTTGTATTACTTACCATATATCATTATTTATTGTTATTTATATGAGAATCATATATCATTATATTACAAACTTCATGTTAAAACTATCTGAAAATTTTGTGACATCATATAAAATTGTCAAACTATATAATTTAAAAGAGAAAAAGAAAAAGTAAAAATCTATGTAATATTAATTAATTTTGAGTTTATAGTTTCATAAATTATTTAAATGATTTGGCATTTTTGTTAGCTAGATTTATTTTTCATTATAATCATTATCAATAATATTAAATTAAAAATTACTCAATATGATATTCAGTCACAAACTAATCAACTCAAAGTTACCGAATTCATAATTATAAATGAGAAAGTTATTTTGTTATTACGTAGTTGGTGACGATTTTTGTAAATCGTCACCAAAAGTAACCAATTAGCGATGATATTACAAAATTATCGCCAAACAATAAGCATCTTGTGACAATTTTTCCAAATCGTCACCAAAGTTTCTTAGCGATGATTTTGAAAATCGTCACCAAAAGTTCACATTTAATTATGATTTCTAAATGACAGTAAAAAAAAGTAGTCAATTATCCCTTATATTGAAATGAGACAAACTTAAGTTCTAAGAAAGCAAGGTTACTCAACTTTTGCTTACCATTACAATTGTAAGACACCATTTAGTCCAAATTGTTTATTAACATTGGAGACTAAATTATATAATTCTTTAGTATATCTAATATGGAAGTATGATTATAGTAAATTATAAATTCACGAAAAAGTATAATATAGTTTCAATTTGAGATTTTTATCGTCTAAGACGATTTATATTACAAATTATTGAACTTCAAAATTTTAAGTTAAAAAAAATAGATCACATAAGGTTCTCATAATGATTTGACGTGTACGATATATTATATTCTCATCCATTACTTATTAAAAGACAAGAAACTTGATCAGTCTTTTCCCATTTCCTCACTTAACTCATCAGTATTTGTTAGGATAAAAAATAGAAAAAACACAAGTACTTGACAAGGTTTCCCTTTCTTGGGAATAGCTCGCAAGATGACCCGGTACTAGGGATGGCAGTGGGTTTTCAACCCAATTAATATCTGCACTACCCGACCAGAAAAAATGGACATAGAGGCTAAAAAATAGATTTTAAATGGATGCTGAAAAATGGATGTGGATATGGATTTGGATATGGGTCTAGTGATAACCCGAACTGATAGATACCCATATCCTACCCGTTTTTTATTAACTCTATTTTTTATATTTTTTTGAATATTTATGGTTAAATATAATAAAATATTAATATTTTCTGAGAAGAAACAGCTTTAAAATTCCCATTTTACTCCTTAGTCCTCACCTTTTTCATCATATTTTATTTTCTTATAAGATGATAATAGTGCAAATGATAAGGAGATGGAGTTTTGAATATTGTGGAGTTCACGTGAAGACAATTTGAAGCTTTAGACATTTTAGTCTTTGTTCTAGTTCTTGATTGTGAAAAATATATGTTGTCTTTGCACTAAACATTATGATTTTTATTATTCCAATTTTATGGTTTTTTAAGACATACAAATCAAAATCTTGACTTATTATTATTAAACTAATTTTGATTTAGACAGTTCACAAAAATCTGGTCTTTATATTTTCTATTTAGAAGTTATATTTTTATGTGCTATACAACCCAATGGATATCCAAAAACCTGAACAATCCAATGGATTTGGATATGGGTAGTAAATTGTAAAAACCGATGGATATGGATATGAATATGGGTTGAGTCATAAAAATGGATATGGATATGGGCGAACCGAACCCTACCTATTGTCATCCCTACTTACTGTGGCTTTTGAAAGTTATTCCTCTTTACTTATGATTATCTATTCTTAGGAAATATGGAAAATGAGTAAGTGTTTTTGCGATTGTGACTTTAATTTTGATTTTTGCTCGAGGATGATCAAAAGCTAAGTGTGGGGGAAATTGATATGTGTTTAATTGATTATACATCTATTCCATAACATATAGTGTTTAATGTTACAAAATGCTTAAGACATTCACTTTAGTTCATATTTGGTTTTAGGTACAATTCGGAAGCAAAAAGGCTAAAGTGAGTCAAAAGTACAATATTTGAGCCATCTTATTAAGATTCACAGTCACTTGTTTTCATAAAGCAAGAAGAAAAAGGGTTAAAAGAAGAAGAGACAAGAAAATGCAAAACAATATGCTATAAAAATGACTTACAACCATTCTCACGGCCATGACAAATATGTCATAATCCTTGCATAGCCGTGAATGAGGCCAATCACAGTCGTGGCACACCAGTCACATCGATGACTTTTATGACCTAACATGAAACCTAATTTTTTACTATAAATACAATGTGTTGCTATCAAAATACGTATGTTCTGTTTGGGGAAACATTTTGGGAGTGAAAGGTCTTGGTTTTGAAGAAGAGAAAGGGTAAGGCTCCATTTGTTTGATGACCTATAGAGGACTATCTTCCCAACACTAGTTCGGAGGTGATATCGACGTCGAAGAACTCGATTAAGCATTCTTTCATTATTTGTTGTTCTTCTCTCTTAGGGATTGATTATGTTATCCTATGTTTATTGTTTGAGTATTATGTTAAGATAATCTTAATGCATTCATTGGAATGTTTTACTACGAACCTATTGCTAGAATCTTTAATATAATCCGTAATGGTTATCTTGAGATTTGTTTATCGTAACTAATGTTATCGAATTACTAAGGATAACATAACCTAGGTTAAATGATCCAAGCATATATAGTTATTGCCTTGATTAATCTATTTTCCTAATTCGTCATGCGGCTGTCCAATTAAATATAGAGAACTTATCCTAGATTTTTCGATGGCTAGGTTTAATTAATGAATATCTCTTAATTAAACACGGCCTAAGGGAAAACCGAGGTTAATAGAGCTTATTGTTAACCTACAATTAATAGTTGCTAGGAGAGGTGTGAGAATAACAATTCAATGAAGTATGTTTGATTGTATGTAGGACTAAGATTAAACCGATGACCGAGTCCCTAACGAATTCATCACTTTTCAATATTTTCTTTAATTTGTTTTCATTAGTTTAGTTTCATTTTATTTTTTTTATTCGAAAACTAAACAAACCCCCAAAACCTAAACACCAATTATTTTTATAATAAAAGCTAATCGAACACTCTTTATGGGATCGACCTAGACTCGCCACTGCTATAGTTGTAAGTATAGTTATTTTAAGTAGTGTTATGACACGCTACGTCACTTCTTGTATTAGTTAAGCTACATCATACTTCTCCTCACAATTATTTTTAGACATTCTCAATAGTAGAATTAAAAAATAGAAACATTGATTTAAAAATAAACGAAAACTTTGAGGCTTAAAACATAAATAAGACTATGACTTAATAGAATGAGGTCTCTATATATACACCATATACGATTACAAAGAAATGTAATCTAAATAAAAACTAATTTAATGAGGTGTGATCTAAACAAAAACTAATCCTATGTGAGTTAACATTAAGGAGAATATTAAAGGGTATAAATAAAAAAATTATTGTAGGAGAAAAACCAATCTTATATATGGGATGAGATTATAAGTATAATTTTTTATTGTCTCTATCTCTATTTAAGAATTCTTATCCCTTTAATGTTAAGCTATTCAACTCTAATCTTATTACTCAAATATATTTATGTGATTATTTTGCCTAAATACCTAAAAGTTTTACTATCTTTTGATGTTAGTTAAACTACATGATATATTTACTTTAACTTATTTTTAGGCAAGTTTAAGAGTAGAACAGAAAAGTAGGAACATGTATTTAAAAATAAATTAAAACTTTGAGGTCTAAAATTACTTTTAAGTAAAAGAGATTATTTTGCTTATATTTTGATTTCAAGTTTAAAAATTTTAACTTGTGTGCTTTGTTTGATTTTTGTCTCTAATTTCCATTTTTCTAGGTTTTTATATGGTTACCATTACAAAATGGAGTTGCGATACATTAAAATCATAATGACACATCGTTGTAACTATGACTCATATTAATACGCCTTGACTCGTTACCCAATATTGTGGCTTCTATTCCTAACACAGATGAGTGGGATGGTTTGGGGAATATGAAGAAAACTTAGAATGTGCCTTGTGAAAAAGAATAAAACCATAAACTTACAACTTTGTTAAAGTTTCTTCAATTCACTATCACTAATTAACTACAATGCTTCCCATAAATCTTGATTCAAGTTAAAGTCCAAAGACCAAGATAGTCGATGATATATTTAGCCCTAAATCCTATCAATGAAATATTATAAGGAGTTAAAAATTGAGCATTACATTTAATATGATATTAGAATATTTATATTTTAATGATATTTAATCTTACAAATTTTGTAAACTAAATGTTTATTATTAAAGATTATTTATATGTGTCGAAAGTGAAAAGAGAAGACGTTTTCTATATTTTGTGTATATAATTCAATGCACAAGGGGTATTTATATATAATTTGTCTAACTAAATATCTCCAATTCTATGCTATACAATCATATTATATCAAAGATAAAATCAAGGATAAGATAAGAGTACCTTTTATAATGATAAGATAAAAAATAAGATAAAGAGTACATCTTATAATGATAAGATTAAAAATATTATTGTTATTATTGTTAACACCCCCTCCCTTTTAAACTCAAGTTGTCATAGTATATGAGAGGATGTGTTGGGAAACTAAATATGTAAAGTGCCAAGGTGGATGAGACCTTATGAAAATGTCGACAATCTAAGATAAATGGGGAAAAGTTGTATGGTACCTCAAAGAACATGATGTTGAGCAAGATAATAATCGATTTCGATATATTTGGTCCGTTTATAAAAGACATCATTATGAGCAATTTGCACAGCACTATGATTGTTATGATAGAGAGTAACTGTAGACGAGAAAGATACACCCATATCTTGAAGCAATCATCGTAACCAAAGGAGTTCATAAGTAGTATCAGCAAGAGCTCTGTATTTGAGTTATGTACTGGATCTAAAGACAATTGTTTATTTCTTACTACCCCAAGAAATGAGAGATGTGCCCAAAAAGAAATAATAACTAGTAATGTATATACGGTCAGTTGGGTCCCCAGCTCAATCAGTATTAGAATAAGCTTATAGCTTCAATAGGAAATAGAAGTGAAAAAGAAGAGATGAAGGATGGGTTTGAAGATGTTGTACTTTAATGGCACAATGATGCCATCTAAAGAGGGAAGAGAAAGAGAATGGATTATATCTATATAGTTCATGGGTAATGAAGATTAAGTTCAAGGGAAAACAATAGTTGATCATTGTACATGGAAAGAATTCTTTAGAAATCTTATTAGTGTTTTAACCTTTAAAAAATGTTAGAAATAATAATAATTATCTTATGAATCTTATCATTATAAGATTTACTCGTATCTTATCATTGATTTTATCCTTGATATGATATGATTATATAGCATAAAATTAGGGGTATTTGATTAGGCAAATTGTATAAAAATATTATAAGATGTACTCTTATCTTATCCTAGGACAAATTATATATAAATACCCCCTTGCACATTGAATTACGTACACAAAATATATTTCTTCCACTTTCTACAAAGTGAAAGAAGAAAATAAGTTTTTTTATATTTCGTGTATATAATTCAATGTACAAAGGGTATTTATATACAATTTATCTAATTAAATATTCCTAGTTTTATGCTATACAATCATATCATATCAAGGATAAAATCAAATATAAGATGAGAGTACATCTTATAATGATAATATCAAGAATAAGTTAAGAGTACATATTAATAAGATTATTGTTATTATTGTTAACGATATGTATAAATAAATCCATAGTTTAATGCTTTTAAAATTTTGAATTGAAATGTGTTGATGTTCCTTCTCTATGAATTACTCCCTCAAAATAGAGATTACTATACTAGTTTAATACTACATTGCTTATATGCTCTATCATTCGGTGACATTCTATGGACTTTAGTGATATACATGGAGGAAATGGAAGCTGATATAACAATAGTTTTGGGAAGGTTTCTTTTATCAATATACTAGCTTTTAACTACATAAGAGTTGGAAAGTGAGGTTATGAAACCCATAAGTATGTTTATCCTCTTTAGTTGTTTTGTTTTGCTTTCTGAACTTATGCATGCATTATGAATCATGATTGAAGACGAACCTTGCAATATTGTTTAATAGCCATGGACTACAACTCATGTTCTTCAACGGTAAATCCACGCAATAAGTTCTTGCAAATTGAGAAAGTACTTTCACGATTAGCAATAAACATGCTACAAACATCAAGGTGTGTTTGATTTAAAAGCAGGTGATCTTCAATGGTCATAGAGAGAGTTTTGAATATGTATCCAATGTGTAAAGGTGACCTTACCAAACTTTTTATGTTGCATTTTGACAAGCAACTGCTAATCATTTGCCTCCTTTTTTCATATTGAGTTGCTTCAAGTTTTACATATTGTGCAAGTGCAATTCGTTTGTTTCTCTACTTGGTTACTACTCGGATAAGGTCACTTGTTGTATGAGTATATATATGGTATGTATAGAGCCAAGAGCTATAATTAAATTTTGAATGAACAAGACTTGAACATTTTAATATAATATATTCTCAAATACTTATAAATTAGTTTTTTTAACATGTTAAAACTTAGTAATAAACTCTTAAACATTAGGGTGAGGCATATTGTCTATCTATAATTCATACTTTTGATTTCTTAATCCTTAAATCTTATTAAGTGAAATAAAGTTTAAACAAGCAAATAGAAGGAAAAAAAGTAATGAATAGCTAATTAATCTAATCAATAGCGTAAAAAATAGGTATTTCAAAATTATGTTTTATTTTGTGGATTTTAGTCATTCATAAGTCAATTAAAAATGAGGTTACAGTATAAAACATCGTGATACTCTTTCGTTATATATCAAATCAAATCAAGTATAAACTTTACTTAAATAAACTCTTTGTTAACTTATTACAAAGAATGAATAGATTCACATTTTGAATGTTTTAGACATCTTATCATATTTAACTTATTTGTACACTAGACTTTTTTAATACATAAAACTAACATTTTATAATTAGACCATCTAAACAGAAATATCATTTTAAAAGTAATTATTTATGTAATTGGGTAGTAGCATACATTATTGGAAACATTCTTTAAAAAATTATAAAAAGATTTAGATAGAATACAAATAAATTCAATAGTTATTGTGTTAAAATTATTCATCTTGTAATTTATAGTTTACAATGTATTGTTACTTATAATACGTGCAAATTAAAAACTTTACAACCTAACCATTCACTCACCCAAAAGAAGTAAGTGAAATGATCAAAGATGTTGCACAAAGTGCATAATCCATATGAAAAAAAATACCTGAAGTAGGTAATCCACCATTAGGGTTCTACATAGTTCAATGAATTCACTCTTTTTTAGGTCTTAGTTCACCTCTATATGCCTAAATAGATGCACATGTGCAAATTTACAGATCACAAATTCACATCAACAAGATTAACCTAACATATTTGGTTCAAACTTATTGAGAGCGTTAATAAATATTGGATACCAAATAGTGGGAATGATGAGGACCATGTTGCCTATAATTGATAAATTTGGGGACTTTTTCTTGAACAGATTAGGGGGACATTGCTCTCACAAAGCCTAAGTAAGGTAATATTAATATAATTAACTAAGAAAAATACCTAACTCACACTAACAAGGAAATTGCCCACCATTGTGTTCCCCAATAATGCTGACTAGCTTTTCATCAACGTGCCATGTCATACAATGAAACCTCTACCATCAACATGCATGTTTGATGGTGAACATACACATTGACAAGTGCATATATTTATTTCCTATATGATCATTGAGTTCAGCATCATGTCTAAGTTTAACAGGCTAAGTATGAATTTTTTATTCTCATAACTTCTTGTTATTAAGAAATGGTTGATGACTTTGGTAATAATAGAGATAGAGATCAGTGCCAAGCGTATCAATTTTCAACAGATGGTGAGAATGTGAGTGGAATCATCAGAAAACAAGATAGGTTGCTTCCAATAGCTAATGTGGGATGAATCATGAAGTAGATTCTGCCTTCAAATGCTAAAATCTCCAAAGATGGTAAAGAAACTATGCAAGAATGTGTTTCTGAGTTCATAAGCTTTGTCACTGGAGAAGCATCAGATAAGTGTCACAAAGAGAAGCAAAAGACTATTAACATGGATGATATTTGTTGGGCTCTTACCATTTTAGGGTTTGATGACTATACTGAACCATTGAAGAGGTACTTGCACAAATACAGGGAAGTGGACAGAGAGAGAGTCAGTAACCAAAATAAGGTCAAATAGAAGGAGGAGAAAGACAACTCATTCAATTAAGCAAATCTTTAGTTTCTACTTCTCCACTGATGCTTGCCGCGAGTATAGCACAGCTAATGCTCTCAGTCTTAAGTCGATTCTGAGCCCTAAAAGTATCAAATCAATTCAATCCATGAGGTGTTGTTGCTGATTCTCTAAATATGACAATATTCTTTTCCCTTTTTTGCCACCCCTCAGGTTTCTCCCCTTCCTCTTTTATGACATAAGACTTTCTGGGTTTGGTTGTTATTTTGTAGTTAAACTAATATGAAATTTTTCCCTAGCATGAGATTGAAACTTCTCTTAGCTTTCTGTTTAACAAATTGTAGCATACTTATATGGTCTTTCTTATGGTTTGATTTTCCACCTGAATACATTTTGAATTAAATGAAAAGTTGAAATTTGGGTTTATAAGCATTCTTAGGAATTCCTTGAAGCTTTTCTACAATCTAATTGCAATAGTGATTAGAATAACTACTATTTAGTAGTTCTTTATTTATTGGATGATCTCTAAAGTTTCATTACGATCTCTATATATCTTTTATGTGAAAAACTAGATGGATATGCTCAAGAGTTTTACAACCTCCTTTAATCAAGATTCTTAATTAGTAATGATTTAGATCTAGCACAATTAGTTCTTTGAAGAAATTGGATTGTTAGACTTTGGTATGAGATGTTCATTGATTATCTGAAAATATCTATATTGATTTTATATATAGAAATATGAAATTTAGACTCATGTGATACACCAAGGTTCTGAAAAGATTACTCAAGAAACCTTGCATCTACAAACTCATTTACTTTTGAATTTAAACAAAAATGGAGTTGTGATACTGGGATCTTAGGTAGAGACGGGTGAGATTTTAGTCAATAAACTAATGTCAATAAATTAGCACCTCAAATGACAAAAAAAAAACATCGTATGATTGTTGGATCCACTCTTTACTTAATCTGCACTCTTTCCAAATTGTGCATAAGCATGTGCCTGGATGATAATATTAGCTTCATATCTCTCTTTAGGATGAATACACAAAGAATGTGTGAAATGATACTTGGAATGAGTGTTTGAATAAAAATGTAAGTGAACTATGTAAAAACAGGGTTCGATGTTTTCAGTTAGTAATAGGAAGATCATACCTACAACTAGAGTAGCATTTTTCATTGTTGAACATTCAATCAGAATGTTAGAGACTTCCCATTTAAAGATGGGAATAAAAGAATTTATGTCAATATGGAACTATATTTATGTTACATGTTATTATAAATTTAGACAAGTCATAATCAACATAGACATAGTTTGAGATCATCAATATAGTATAAAAATACTAATTAAAACACTTCTTAGGCTATAAGTACATGACAATGTTTAGAATAAACCATATGGATGAAAATTAATATCCTTTTGATATTTTAAATATACAATAAAGGGTTGTCTTAGTGCATAACACTCCCCGTTTTTGTGAGAGTTGAGGGAGGGTGATTAATTGTACGCAACCTTCCCTTTGTATTTTAGAAAGAGACTATTTTCTTAACTCAAACTCATCACCTTCTAGTCATAAAGGAGTTACCTTACCAGTTGCTTCAAGGGTAAACTATTTAAATATACAAATAGTTTGGAAACTAATTAAGGGTAATATAGTCAAATATATTCTCAATATTTACTATTAAATAACAAGTGACTAATAATATCTAAGAAATCTTAGTTATTTACTAATTTTTAACAATTAATAAATATTGATTTCAAACATTTAGGAAATCATTATGTTCACAATAAATTTAAACAAAGCTCTAACGACTCAATTGTATAAATCTTATTATAAAGTTAATTGAATTAATTTAGGTCATATCAAAATAAATAGAATTTTTATTTAATTATTTTAAAAATTAGTGAAATTTACAGTCTAAATATATAGTGAGAAATTGTTGAATGCATGCACCATTTCACGAATTACATAATTTTAATAAATCATTTGAAGATAATTTAAAATCAAATGACAACTTTGATTTAAATATCACTTACAAATTTTAATATATTTTTCTTATTAACTAACTCTTTTTGAAGTAAATTATAATTTTGTTAATACGTATAAAATATCTTTAATTTTTTAAGTTAAAAAAGTTTAAGGGAATTAGTTTCATTATTTGAATCACACTCTTAAGACTTATTTAACAAAAAGGATGCAGATCTCTAGTTGTTGACCTCTTAAAATTTTTAAAAACTAGAATTGGGAACGTAAGATTGATATATTCTACTTGAAGTTTATGAAACTTAGCATGTAATATTTTTCGTATCACAAGCCTCTTCGATGTCTCTTATATGATAATCCAAGTTGTGATGTAATGCATTACATACCAAGTAGACTGTATGTAGGTTATTCCATCCATGATTTCATGTTCTACATGTTTTAAAACCCATAAAATGAGGTTTAGGGCCCAAAAGAGTCTTCTGGAGTATGGTAGAAGTTTATGGAACCCTGGAAACTTCTGGAACATGGTAGAAGACTATGAAAGCTTGTGGAAGCTTATGGAACATTGTGGAACAATACAAACCCTTATAGAAACTCATAGATATATACATAATGTATATGAAGTATGTAGAGTAGTGTAGAGATTTCTATAAGGTTAATATAGACCATTAGATCAAGCAGATATTAGTCGTCCATTCTAGGAAGAAGAAAGTATAAATACCCCTTGGGGGTTGGTTCATGGGGATCATAGAACATTATATAGTGCATTGTAAGTATTGTAGCTTTCTTGAGAGTTCTTTAATATAAGTGTTCTTACATTCTCCCACATTCCTTCTTCTTTTTAGTAAAGTGTTTCGTGTAGAAGCCTGACTTGGGAACAAGAGTGTACTTAAGCGCTGAATGAGCGTTGATGAAAGTCCAAGCCAGTTATAAGTGGTATCAGAGCCAACGTTAGAGATACTTTGGGTGTTGTCGAGATGGCTGGTTTAAGCGAAATGACTACCCATGAAGGAAGGGAGGTCCAAAGAGTTCCTCCTACCAACAAGGGAAAAAGAGAAAGATCCACTACAAGGGACTTCGTGGCTAAAGTGATGGCTAAGCTCTCGAAGTTGGATATCACTATAAGGGAAGAATGGGAGAGGATCGATGACTAGGACCAAAGAGTAGAGGAGCTGGAGAAGGAGCAGTCTCTACTTCGGGAAGAAATGAATGGTACCATCAATATCGTTACCTCATAAGCTTC
>JAOTAY010000009.1:16862085-16881627 GCA_025629805.1 Erythroxylum baracoense | reverse complement strand
CTTAATTCTTTAAGAATTTATTTCCTCAATGAGGTAGTATTATCTCATGAATTTTCCTCAATTTCCACTTGACTTATTTCTCGTGAATAAACTATTTTCTCTATTCTTTAGTTTTCCCCCAAATTTCACTTCGACTTATTCTAAGGTCTGTTCTGGTCATTCATACCCGTTTCTCCACACATTGCAATTTTATTTGCAAAACATAATTTCTTGTGTTGGTAACACATTCCTAAACCTATTTACATAGACGATAACGTCGACCAAAATTCATTTCACATTAGCGAGAATATCTCCTCGAATTCTAAAATCTACCGATATAATTGGATACTTTACATCAACACAGTGTATACACTCTTAATACCCTTTCCTGACTCTTATACTTGAATCTTCACTATGGATTTCACTCCGATATTCACTTTTGATTCACTATTTATTCTTTTCAGATTCGTTCCTTCATTGATCATAAATCGAATTAATCGGTTTACTAACCCTATCTCAATGATTTCTTGGTACTAACCTCGATATTGCCTAAGAATCTTTGTCAATCAATCAATCATTTCCCATGATTACTTTTCAATTTGTATCCCAACCAATATGATCAAAACATCCTCGATAATAAAGTTCAATGAGGCATTAAGCAATTCCATATACTCTAACACCCTGGTAGATACCAAATCCTTACTTTTTACCAAGTCTTCAATTAATCACTATTTGCAAATGTTCTACCTATCCCAATTGACTCTAGGTAACAAATCTCTCCTTGTTCCTACCCATAATTTGGGTTTATCAATTGATCACAGAAACCTATTTTTGTAGGCCAATGTCGGGCCCTGCACTTTCTTCCTCATATTAACACATTTATTGTCAGCGATTCAACTCCAATTTTCCCGCATTTATCTCTTCTAGTACCTTATTTCATAATAATTGACCTATCCATTTGAGTGCACTCACTCTTCTCCTTTGATTTATCATTTCCCTTTTTTTTTCATCCCAATGTATATCCTCGATCCATTTAGAATTATAACAGTAAGATCCTCACGGAACTTAATCTCAATATCACTATCTCAGACATATTATGACGCTCAATCACAACTTTTGTCATATCACAATTCCAAGTCTATCCTTTCACATTCATCGAAAAATTATTTCCTGTAACCGGGCTTGTACACTTTAATCTTATCTTTTCCCATTTTTCACCCAATTCTGATAAGACCTTCACTTTTCTATCGCATTCGCAAGTAGGATATTACGATACACTGTCGATATCATATTCCATAATACACACACAAACACAAATAAATCTACCTTTGTCGAACCCTATACTTTTTCTCATTTCCAATTCAAAATCATAAATACCCATGTAACTGACATTCATCTTATGTCCAAATTTGACCTCTCCATGCAATAGAAGATTTTGTTTTCTTTCAACTCGGTTTATTCACTTTAGGTTTCATTTTCATTTTGATATCACTTCTTTCCTTAATCAACCCATGCCAATGTATTCACATTCTTATCACTTCGTTTCTGTTACATTCCAACTGTTTCTTGATTCTTGATAACTGCTTCTTAAGTCTTGATAACCGCTTCTTGAATCTTGATAACTGTTATTTAGTTGAGTTCTATAACTAACTCCAACTAACTAACTGCTCGACGTACTAGCGTATCTTTTGCTTTGTATCGTCTGTGTTTTCTTCTTTTGTGTTTTGTTTCTTCTATATCTCCACTTCATCTGTGTTTTGTTTCTTCCGCTTCTTCTGTGTTTTGTTTCTTCTTTATCTTCTTCTTTTTCTGTGTTTTGCTTCTTCTGTGTTTTGTTTCTTCTGTATCTCCACTTCGTCTGTGTTTTGTTTCTTCTGTATCTTCTGCTTCTTCTGTGTTTTGCTTCTTCTGTGTTTTGTTTCTTCTGTATCTCTACTTCGTCTATGTTTTGTTTTTTCTGTATCTCCACTTCGTCTGTGTTTTGTGCTTCTTCTTCTGTGCTTTGCGCTTCTTCTGTATCTTTACTTCTTCTGTGTTTTGCGCTTCTTCTGTGTTTTTCTGCTTCTTCTGTGTTTTGTTTCTACTGCATACTTAACACACTCATCAGACTAGTTCATTTATTGCTAACATTATTATTATTTGATTGTCATCAAAATTAATCATCGTAAAGTCCTCCTGACTTAACAGAGTCTTCTGGAGTATGGTAGAAGCTTATGGAACATGGTAGAAGACTATGAAAGTTTGTAGAAGCTTATAAAACATTGTGGAACAATATGGAACCTTATAGAAACTTGTAGATATATACATAATATACATGAAGTATGTAGAGTAGTGTAGAGAATTTTAAAAGGTTAATATGGACCATTAGATCAAGTAGATATTAGTCGTCCATTCTAGGAAGAAGAAAGTGTAAATACCCCTTGGGGTTGTCTTATGGGGATCATAGAAGATCATATAGTGCATTTTAAGTATTATAGCTTTCTTGAGAGTTCTTTAATAGAAGTGTTCTTACATTCTCCCACGTTCCTTCTTCTCTTTAGCAAAGTGTTTCGTATAGAAGGCTGACTTGGGAATGAGAGTGTACTCAAGTGTCAAACGAGCGTTGGTGAAAGTCCAAGCCTGTTACAATGACTATAGGGATTACTGGAGGGTCTTACTCGATCCTGGGACCACGTCTCCACATATACAATTCTAGTTTCTTGATAAAAGTGCACCAGATCTCGGTCTTGCTGCTTATTTTATGTATTTAAAGACTACTATCACCTTCCCAGAAGTGAGGGTGTCTCACTCGAGATTAAACTATCTACAAGCTTATCGTTTTTTTATTTTCGATTTTAAGCTTGCTCATACGCAAGGCTCTAGAGAGAGGGTTCATGTGTGTTGTGACTTGTAAGGGAGTGCAGAATGTGACATAGATTGCATGTGAAACATGAGTCCCCAACTGACATAATTGTCTATTAGAAGACCTCACAATGACGATGTCCCCCACCTCCGAGGGCACACGCCGAAATGCTTCGTGTCTTCTACTACTGTCAAGCATGGGATGGGAGCACACAAGGATCAAACTAAAATGGGCCCAAAACAAACTGTCAAGTGAGTCTAGTTGTAGGTGTCACGACCCAATTACTAATCTATTTTGTACTAAGAAAATATATTTTTAACATTTTAGATTATTTAATTTTATTTATTATTGTAAAGTTTTCATTTAAATTATTTGATGATTAAGCTCAATAACTATCTTTAAATTATAATGAAATAATCTAACTTTTTACATAAAAAAGAAGTTAAAAATATTAACTTGAGTTAATTTATGTTTTTATATAACATAAATATTTTTAGAATATCACATATTTAATGAAATAAACTAAAATAATGATATTTTGAAATAAATATTAGTTAGTTATGTCGAGATGTGTTAGTTGTAAATACTATTATTATTTGATAGATGTTAGGGGTGTTAATGATATCCCTTAATTTGAGGGATTTTAGTTAAGGGTTTCTTTGTTTCTGTTTTGTCTTTGGTTTTCTGTTTCATTTTCAAATTTAGTAAAAAAATTTGTTTGTTTATGTTTTTGGTTTTTGTTCTTAGTTTTGGTTTTTTTTTCTAGTATTCAAAACTTATGGAAATTATAAAAAGTGGTTTTTGTTTTTTGTTTATTTTTTCATTATATGGTTTTGTATCAACTAAATATATATTATTTAATTATTTGATATATTAATTATTAATAAGAATTATGAATAATTTAATTTAATATTATATTATATTTAATTAATTTAAATTAATCATTAATAAAAAATTATGAATAATTTAAATTTATTTAATTTTATAATTAAATTAAATAGAATTAATTAAATGATTATTAATACATATAATTAAATTTCAAATTTCTTCAAAATATATAAATTTTAAATAAATTTTGATTAATAATTAAAATAGATTTAAAATAAAATTTAATTTTTAAATTATTTGTTTAAAAATAAAATAATTTTATTGATAATTTATTAATAAATATTATATAAGAGATTACAATTTATCTTTAAGTTTTATCCAATATGTAATCATCATCAATAATAAAAATATAACTACATTGATATTAACAACCAAACAAGCTTTTATTTTTATTTGAAAGAAAAACAAAAACAAAAAACTACAACAAAAAAACAAAAGAGGAATCGAACGACCTTTAATATTATCTCTATTTCTAAATTAGGTAGTTTCCTATTATGTATCTAAGACTTATTGTATATCTTTTGATGCATTGTAAATTTTCCTTTTAGTCTTCTTTAATATGGTATTAGAGCTTTAGAGTTTCTTTGTCAAAGTTCTGCCGCTATATATCCTTCATTATTGTCAGTTTTTCTCCATTTTTTCACAACCTTAATTGCTATAATTTTTTCCAAAGTCTTTTGTTTTTTTAAACCTTCTATTCCTTAACTATATCTACAATCGAAACTTCCATCTAAGAGGAGGTAAATTATGTCTAAAAACTAGTGAGTTATGAAACATTAGATCTTCCAGTCGACTCAATGGAAAAAAACTATCTGAAGTGGTCTCAATTCATTCGTACATATCTAAAGGGTAAAGGAAGACTTAGCCATATCACAGGAAACGGACGAGAAAAGCAGGACTCAACATTTGAAGCATGGGATGAAGATGATTCAATGATTACGTCATAGATTTGGGACTTGATAGATTCTACCATAAGTGACACCCATATGTTTCTTGCTTCTGCAAAGGAGAATTGGGAGTTTATCCAGCGTACCTATTCAAAGGATCGTGATACCGCCAGAATTTAAGAGGTAAAAATCAAAATTGGTGCAACAAAACAAGGAGATAAAAATGCTACAAAATACACCAATCTTCTGTAGAATTTATGGCAGGAACTTAATCATTATCGAGTATTTGAGATAAAGTGTGAGGAGGATGAGCAATCCTAAAGAATTTTACTAAGAAAGATTGGGTGTATAATTTTTTGGCTAGTTTGAACCTAGAATTTGACCAAGTAAGAGTCCAGATTATTGGTAAAGAAGAGATGTTATCATTGGAAGAGACAATCTTGTTACTTAGAGTTGAGGAGAGTGGAATAAACATCATGCTCGAAGTTCCAACAACTGAGGGGATTGCACTAGCATCAAAAGGAGATCAACAGTAGAGAAGAAGGACTGACAAAAATCCTCAATTGAAGGATAACAAAGGCAACTTATAGTGTACATATTGCAAGAAGTTGAGACATACCAAAGAAAGATGCTGGAAATTAAATGGTAAACCACCAAGTCATGAGTGGGGAAACCATAAAGGGCAACCGAGGTTACAGCAACGAAATCAACCTCAAGCTCACAGCAGAACAAGTCAATAAGGAAGTGAAGGTGGATAATGGCGGATTCAACAGTGAGGACATAGAAAAACTATAAAACTTGCTAGAATCCCATGAAAAATCATCTGGGCCTTGTTCATTGGCTCATTCAGGTAAGTCTACATTCTCCACTTGCATGAACGTCTCAGATACAACTTACACCAATTTATCAATAATTGATTCCGGCCATTCATCATGATTTTTCAATACCTATAACCCTTGCCTTAGTAATAGGAAGATCATAGTCGCAACTAGATCTTTGGCTACTGTTTCTGGTGTAGGAAACATCATCGTTACATCTACCCTTACTCTTAAAAATGTATTTCATATGCCAAAATTTTCAACCAACCTTGTGTCAATAAAAAAAAAACTTACTCATGATCTTAAATGCCTTGCAATTTTTTCTCCTACTTACTATGTTTTGTAGGATCAGGGCTCAGGGAGGAAGATTGGACTTGCTAAGGAAAGGAATGGCCTCTATCACCTTGATTCTTCTCAGAGCATTTTGAATAACTTATATGTGTCTTTGTTTAGTTCTTCTAATAAAGAGACCATTTGGTTATATCATCTTCGCTTTAGTCATCCTACATTTAGAGTCTTTAAATTCATGTTTCCTAACTTGTTCAAAAGATTATATATTTTAGAATTTCATTGTGAAATTTGTGATTTGGCAAAACACACATGTATATCTTTTCCTATCAATAATAAAAGAAGTTCTAAACCTTTTCATTTGATTCATAGTGACATATGGGGTACTCCTATTTCAAATATTTCTGGTGCTAGATGGTTTGTTACATTTATAGATGATTGTACTCAGGTTACTTGGCTTTATTTAAACAAAAAATTGATGTTAGCACTATTATCCCTACTTTTCTTTATATGATTCACAATCAATTTGGAGTCAAAATTAAGAATTTTAGGTCAAGCAATGCTAAGGAATACTTCAATCACATAATAACTCCATACTTTCAAAAGTAGGGGATTATTCATTTGTGTTGACACACCCCAACAAAACGGTGTGGCTAAACACAAAAATGGGCACTTACTCAATGTGACTAGGACCTTACTTTTCCAGGGAAATGTTCCAAATTCTTATTGTGGGGAGGCTGTTCTCATAACTACTCATATGATCAATAGATTACCCTCACAATTTTTATCCAATAGAATTCCCATAGAGGGCCTTAAAACCTATTATCCAAAGTTTTGAAGTTCTAATGGACTCATTCCTAGGGTGTTTGATTACACAACCTTTGTTCAAATTTGTAGTCACCAAAGTGGAAAATTGTCCCCAAGCATAATATTTTTTCCTTGCTTATTCTTCTACATAAAAAAGGCTAAAAATTTTATAATCCTCTAACTAGAAAACTTTATGTTTTACTTGATGGGACCTTCATAAAGCGCTAACCATACTTCAAACATCCAAACTTCAGGGGGAGACTACATCCCTACTAAAAGATAGTATTTTTTAAAGTACTTGTATCCTTGATATCCCTAGTCGTCCAATAGGGTCAATATCACTCGCTGGTCTCCATCAGAGTATGTTCCTTTATCAAATCAGAGTCCATCATCAATTCCTACTTCTGTAGAATCTAATCCGAATCCAACCCAAGTTTTTGAAACTGTATCTTCTCAAGTTCCAGATCAGGTTATTCATAATGTTCCAAGATTTTCATAAGTATATACTAGGAGGACGATACTGGACTTGCAACAAGTTCAAGAATCTAATTCAATCTTTAACAAGAACCCTACAGTAAGATTAGATCCAATCCTAAGCACACAGTCAGTAGAACCATTTAGTGATGACATGCACCTTCATATAGCTATCAAAAAAGGTAGTAGAGAATGCACGAAAAGACCCATTTACCTATTGTCTCACCATGTGTCACTTAAAAATATGTCACCAAACTATAAAAAATCCATTACCAGCCTCAAAACCTTTTTTACTCCTTCTACTGTATTTGAGGCATTGTCAAAAAGAGAATGAAGAAATGCCATGAATTTAGAGATGACCACTCTAGAAAAGAATCAAACTTAGGAGATCATGGATATACCAAAGGGGAAGAACATCGTTGGTTGTAAATGGATTTTTACACCTAAGTATAACGCTGACAGATCACTTGAGAGATATAAAGCAAGGTTGGTGACTAAGGGATATACTCAAACTTTTAAGGTAGATTATCAGGAGACATTTGCACTTGTGGAAAAAAATGAACATTGTTAGGATTCTGCTATCCCTGGTAACATATTTTGATTGTTAACTTTGACAATACGATATAAAAA
Source organism: Erythroxylum baracoense (assembly GCA_025629805.1). Classification (NCBI taxonomy): domain Eukaryota; kingdom Viridiplantae; phylum Streptophyta; class Magnoliopsida; order Malpighiales; family Erythroxylaceae; genus Erythroxylum; species Erythroxylum baracoense. Next base: position 16,874,014 of record JAOTAY010000009.1, on the reverse strand, counting down.
ATGCGTTTCTTCATGGAGACATAGATGGATGTGCCTCCAGGATTTGAAAAAAAAAAGGGGGATAAAGTTTGTAACTTAAAGAGGGCCCTTTGTGGACTAAAACAATCACTAAAAGTATGGTTTGGAAGGTTTACCAAAGTTATGAAAATATCTTGATACTAATAGAGTTAAGGTGATCATACTCTTTTCACAAAGCACTCGTCTGTAGGGGGAGTAACGACACTTCTTGTATGTGGAAGACATCATTGTCACTGGGAATGATGAAAAGGAAAAACTAGAACTGAAACAATGATTGGTCAAGGAATTCGAGATAAAGGAGCTAGGGAGACTAAAGTACTTTCTAGGTATTGAGGTGACATACTCCAAAAAGCAGATTTTTATATTCCAACAAAAATATGTGGTTGATTTATTAAAGGAGACAGGGGAATTTAGATGTAAGCCGATATCTACACCTATAGAAGCTAATCAAAAACTCGGAAAAGCAAAAGAAGAGCCTCCTGTGGATAGAAAAATGTACCAGAGGCTTATATGGAGGATCATCTACGTTGTGCATACTCGACCAGATATGGCATACAATGTAAATGTAAATAGTCAGTTCATGCGTGATCCGAGGGAGTCACATCTACAAGCCGCTTATAAAGTGTTACAATATTTGAAATGAAATCCAGGAAAATGAATCATGTTCAAAAGACAAAAGGATTTTTACCCTTGATGTCTACACCGATGCAAATTATAGAGGATCTCTAATGGATAGACGATCAACTACTGGGTACTGTACATTCCTTGGAGGTAATCTTATAAGATGGAGGAGTAAAAAGCAAAATGTTGTAGCTAGATCATCTAGCGAATCAGAATTTAGAGCAATTGCTTAAGGTTTGTATGAGATGTTGTGGTTGAAGATAATCCTAAACGACTTAAAGAGTCAAGTGGGAACGTCCTACAAACTCTACTTTGATAATAAATCTGCTATCAACATTGCTCATAATCCTATACAACATGATAGGATGAAACATATCGAGATTGACAGGCATTTCATCAGAGAGAAGTTAGAGGAGGGATTAACATGTTTATCTTATGTTCCAACAGGGTGCCAACTAGCAGATGTTCTGACCAAAGGGTTGAACATCTCCAATTTTCATGACAATATTTTCGAGCTAAGAATGGAAGATATTTATTTCTCAGCTTGAGGGGGAATGTCGAGATGTATATTACTTGTAAATACTATTATTATTTAATAGATATTATGGGTGTTAATGATATCCCTTAATTTGAGGACTTTTAGTTAAGATTTTCTGTATTTCTAAATTAGTAGTTTCCTATTACGTATCTAAGACTTATTGTATATATACTAATGCATTGTAACCCAAAAGAGAAAGAGAAAAATAAAGAATTTTTCCTCTTAATCTTCTTCAATAAGTTATTTAATCTTTTTAAGAATTTGGTCCGATTAAAAATGATTTAAGGCTATATAATAGTGGAGGGCTTTCCTATAAAGAGTCTAACTCTTATAATAGGAAAAAAGAACATAGATTGACATATTTTAAACTTTGAATAGTGTTTTAGGATTAAAGTGGCATGTTTCAATCTTTAATAAATATATGAATTCCCATAATATTAAATCAAAGCCAATTATATGAGGTGGGACAAATACCAATCTTTTAAAAACTAAATCGGTTTGACCGATTTAATAGTAAAAATCTTGAACCGATTAACTTTTTTATTCATTTTTTAATTTTTCAGTTTGATTTAGTTTAATAATTTTTGTTGTTAAAAATCAATCAATTTCTTAATTAACCAGTTAAATTTCGTAAACTAATTAGTTTTTATAAACAAAAATAAACTAATTAATTTTCTTTCTTTTTAGTTCAACTTTAAATTTTTTAATAAGTAAAAACAATCTTTTTCAGTTGTTTTCAAAATTTTCAAATTTATTCAGTCGTTAACCGATTTTATGACAATCTAATACAGAATGAATCTTTTAAAGCTTAAACTTTTTGTTTTAACTGTTTAATTTTCGGTCCGATTTTGAAAACATTTATAAATACTCACATTTTCTTTATTTCTGAAAAATATAAAAAATTGTTAGAAAATTACAAAATTACATATATGGATTTAACACATGATATATTACATCACGTGTTAATCTTATTGTTTAACCAAAAATAAACCACTCACAAAAAGAACAAAGAAGTCAGCCAGTACTATTTTTCAATAAAGTATAAAGATTTTCTCAAAAAATATTAAATTCTAGGATAGTTTTTGATGAATGAAAACTATAATTTATTAATTAGTGCTAAGAGAAGAACAAATAAGCTCGCCTGCTCTATTTTTGTGTTTAGATATTTATTATTCTTGCCCGGTTCCCTCCATCAAACGGATGCTTTTTACAAATCGGGGCTCCTTGAAGCGTAATAGGAATTTGGACTGGGAGGTCTTTTGCTGGAGTCTGATGCCCATGTTGCGGCAAAGCCGTTTTCCGGTACGGCGCTGGTCTTCCGAACCCAATCGTCTCGTCTTGTTTTACTTTTCCAATAAAACGGTTTTCTTCTCTTCTTTTTTTCAGGAAAATTCGGATTCTGATCAAAGCATTTCCGGTAAGGATTTTATTTATGTCTGCTGATGATTGTATAAATTCTGTTTTGAACGTTGGGCTTTGTTGAAATTTTTTGTTTTGGTTTGGATTCTTACTTACTTGGACAGAGGAAGAAGAGTTCGACGGCTATGTGGGAGCTAATTGCGATTCTTTAGCTGGGAATACAGAGAAAGTGGTACTACGCTTCCTAATACTGCAAGCTTTCTGGGTTCAATTTTATCCGTCATTGAATTTTGGATTTAGTTTTAGCTCAGAGTCTCACTACAATTCGTGACAGGAAGGGCTTCAACTCCAAACACGCCTGGAGATACTTAGAGGCATGCGGTTAAACTTTGGACCTTTATTAGAAGGAGTTTTTCTTTTATCTTAATTCCCAAGTGTTCCTTCTTTTTTTTTTTTTCATAGGTAGACATGAATTTAATTCTGGAGATGGAACCCACAATTTCGCACAGAAGGCGAGCAATTCTGAATTTGTTATGCGTAACTTGATATTGAGATGTAGTTATTCAAATTCTACTCTTTTGAAATTTGAAACTATAGTTTGTGATGTTGTTGGTTCTAATCAGAAGCAGACAAGCTCGCTTGCAGAAGATGAGGTGGAAATGCCTGATTTCCCTGACGAGGGTGTTTCTGTCTTCTCTAAAAAGGAATGTGCTTGGAATTATGTAGAGGAAGTCATTTCTGATGATGAGGTATGCTATGAAAATATGATCATCAATGTTGTTCAACATGCTTATGGTACAGTTAGGATTGCATCAAATAATATACCTTGCACGTTGATGTAATGAATTGATTATCATTCAATCAGGATAGCAATGCTCTTCCAAGTCATTGTATTGCTTCTGGAGCTAAGAAGCTATATAAATATGAAAAAGCTAATAGTTTTGAGAGTGAGAAGCACAATGGGTTGCATGCGTCGTCGAGTGATGATATTGAGGCAGTAATTCCCTTGAAAGAGAATGCTTTGCCCCCCTGTTATGTCTATTCCAAAGCAAATACTTCATGTCAAGGTATTCTCTTATTCAATAGTTATTCATGTCAAGGTATTCTCTTAATAGTTATTGTTCAATTAAATATTTCCCTTTTCCACTCTTATACATTCTACCCTTGTGGCAAATAGTTCAAGCCCATGAATGAACCAACGAGTCCATCTTCAATATTGCCTGCTCAGTGTGTTGGATTATATTATGATCCGATTTATGTTCTGCATTAGAGGGAAACTAGATTTGTTCGTTCTTTGAATCTTTCAAGAAGTTATGCTACTTGTATTCTCTTACCCAATGTGCAAAAAATATTATCGTAGGTGAAATTCAGGGAAGGATATTTTATATCTCTAAATGCATTTTGGCCTGTAGATATCAGGGCCAAAGCCATGCAAATTTCTTCTTTGAAATTTCAGTCACTGAAAAATGACCTTTCTCCACCTGTTCCTAAGAATGAAATATCACCTGAGCCTCATGATGTGCTTGCAAAGCCAGAAACAATTGAATCTGGAATCGTAAGGAATTCAAATCCCATACTTTGTAAAGATTTTCAACGAAGAAAGAGCAAACAGTTAGAGACAATGCCTGGTGAAGTAGCAGCTGTTGGGAATGGAATGGTTGAAAAGTCAATGGCTGCACTTTTAGATGGCCTTCGGGACAAAAGTATTCCTATAACAGGATATGCAAATAAGGTTTAATTTGTTTTTTTCTAATAGCAATATTTTTGTTTCCTTTACTACCTTTTCTTTCCACTTCGATGAAATGTTTGCCCCAGGATACTAGAAGAAGAGGGAAGAGGTTGCATCCTAAGCAAAAAAAAATTTTATATCCTTTGGGAGATAGAACAATTGACAATGAAGGCCTAGCTAGCGGGTCATCAGGTGACGATGAGGTACTCCTCAATCATAATTTATTTCACGATTTTCCTATATAATAAATGCAAACACTTTTGTGCTATGCAGGTAACTTCTCAAAACCCAAAGTGTGTCAACCTGGAGGTGAAGAAGCAAACTATGTCCGAACTGTTTCAGGAAGCCTTGGCCACTAAATCCTTGGGTAGTGTGGATTCTCTTGTGAGATCACACAAACCATCCGGGTAAATGAGAACTATATATTTCCTACCATCTAGGATGCTGTTCTTAATTGCTTAAGTTGACTTTGAACAAATTATGCTGATACGCATAAGCTTGATTTTTGCGAATTCTAGTATGGGACTGTTCGACCATTTGCAGCAGGTCATCCTGAGTGAAAAGGAAAGAGATACAGCCTTTGTTCAAAAGCTACAGATGGGAGTTAGCCCAAATGGTAATAAAGCTTTGTTATTTATGCATTTCTACCAATTGATTGCTTTAAATAAGTGTATGAAATGACTAGAGAAATATGCTCACTTTATCTGCTTCTGTCCATTACTGATCTTGAGAATTTGTTTTGATACAGAAGAATTGGGCTCCATTATAGTGGAGATCCTGTCAAAATATTTGGATGCAAAGCTGACAGTTTGCTGTTGCTCTTTTGGCAAGAACACAGAGGTAATTCTTCAGAACATTGAAAAGGTTTAACAGGCACTGCACATATAGGCATCAAAACAGATAAACAATGAGGCAGACTCTTTTGACTGTATTTTACTGTGTAATTCTATAGTAGGTATTAATATAATGATGTTACTCAATGTATTTCTTGTAATTCTATTCAGGAGAAACATTAAAAAAAAAAAAAATTACCAAGGGGGGTTTTCAAAGAACAGCGAGACAACAGGGGGTCTTAGTGCAAGTAACCCTTATTTAACCAGAAATGTGTTATTGATTCAGAATCTTTGGAGCAGTTGCATGCATTTGTGTCACGGTTTTACATGTTCCACTTGTTGGACTTGTGATCAGCGACAACAAATTTTCTGGTGACGGTGTGTTATGAGCAATTATCGAAGAAGTTGACTTATTGGGTATTGTTTCTCCAAGTGCTCAAAGGAAATCGGCAAAATTCTCGGTTTGTTACGATTTTACGTTTTGAACCGTGATGTATGCTAAAAATAAATGGGGGTGCTGGGTGTAGGACACCCCGCTAATGTTGATGGCGGGGTGAGAGGACGTGTACCCACCCCGCCATTGTGGATAAGCCATCTACAACGGCGGGTGATGCCAAGGTGTCCACCCCGCCATCCACAATGGCGGGGTGAACCCTAAAATAGTTTTTTAACTATTTTTTGATTTTGTTTTAGGGTTTAGTTTAAGGTTTTATTTTTTTAGGGTTTAATTTTACTTGGGGTTATCGTTTTTTGTAGCATAAAAAGTTTTTTATTTCAGGGTTTAGTTTTATTTATGGTTTAGAACATCTAAAAAAATTAAATTTGAAGTACAAGTTTTATTTTTTTATGTTTTTTCTATATTGAATTTTTTTAGATGTTTTAAACCATAAATAAAACTAAACCCTGAAATAAAAAACTTTTTATGCTACAAAAAACCACAACCCTAAGCAAAATTAAACCTAAAAAAACAAAAACTAAACCCTAAAAAAAATCAAAAAATAGTTTAAAAACCATTTTAGGGTCCGCCCCGCTGACGCCTTGGCACCACCCCACCATCTATAATGGGGGGTGGCCCCACCTCGTCATCTACAATGGGGGGTGGCCCCACCTCGCCATCCACAATGGCGGGGTGGGTACACGTCCTCTCACCCCGCCATCAACATTGGCGAGGTATCCTACACCCACCACCCCCACTTATTTTTAGCATACATCAAGGTTTGAAACGTAAAATCGTAACAAACGGAGAATTTAGCCTAGATAAAACAGAAGGGACTAGTAAAAAATGCATTTAAAAAATTATAAACATTATAAAGATAAAATGAACAAATAAAATTAGTAGATAATAATAAGATCATTATGAAAATCTTCCAGCAAGGTTTTCCATAGCACTCTTCAATTCCTCTGGGCTTTATGAAACCAATCAACATGAGCATTTATATACCATCATTACAAAAGAGCACAATATTTATAAACTCAAAACTCGTTCAGGACTTTTGTCGAACACCCTATGGGTAAGTAAATTTCAACTCAAGAACACAAAACTATCGTTTGTTTTCCCTTTCTTTAACAACAACACAACTTCTGCACAACTCAACCATTATCTTAAAATGCAAAAAATCGAAAAGAAACTCAAAACATAACACCGACACATCATACGACTTCAATAACACGACAAAATATCCAATCAACACAACTAACCAAATGAAGAGGGCAAGCGCATAGAGAAGATTCTTTGCTATTGTCCAAGATAGAGGAGAAGATAGGGCAACTTTGGCGTTTTGAAAAAATGAAGGACTCATTCGAGCGTTGTCCAGTTCGGGGGGAAAGAAGGGAGGGCCTAGCGTCTGTGTTTAAACAGACGCTAGGATGACATCGTTTGTCGTCAAACGAATGACATCATCTTAGCATCTGTTTAATCTTTCTCGTTCGGCACATTTGGCGACGAATCTTCATTTCGTTGCCAAATGCTAAACGTTTGCTACGAAAATAAAATAGCATCGTAAATTGTACAACATTTTGCTACCAAATTGATAAATTATCGTCAATACTAAACCTTTTACCTTTTTCCAACGATCAAAACTATCGTCACCTATCACTCCAATTTCGCTACCAATTATACACAACGTGGACAAAACCTAAGCATTTTCTTTACATTCTTAATTTTCTTAATTGATTAACATATATGAGTTTTTCCTATTACCAATAACAAAATGAAAATTTTTCTTTTACACTTACATATAGGGTTGTTCTTGATTTGCTTAATTATTGGGAATTAATGATCTTTATTTTTAATTTGGTGGATAAACAAAATAAAATGGGAAAATTTTTAAAAATTTGTATCTTCTTTTTTGTTATTAGTTGAATTAATAAGGATTGCAAATCGCATTTCATTTAAACCAAATTCATCACTAACATGACAACACATACCTTTTAGCCCTTAATCTACCATTAACTTTATTATTTATATAAAAAGATACGTTTAATTTAAATACTCGAGGGTTTTGCAACGAAGTAATTTTAGTCGCAAAAGATCATTTCTGCAACCAACCACCATACTTAGTCACAAATGGTAGACAATTTGCTACCAAATTTCCTTATCGTTGCCCAAAACCGAAGCAATCTCTTTACTTTCTTAATCCATTAACATATATGAGGTATTCCTAATACATCATAGAAAATGTTAAATTAATCTTCTCACTTATATGCAATTGTTTTTCATTTGCTTAATTTTTGGGAATAACTAATCTTTAATTTTAATTTGCTAGAAATAGTTTTCTAATTATATTACAATGTCTTGTTAAATTATTATAATTTAGTTTTTCTAAATTACAATAAGTAAAATGTATAATTTTTTGAAATACATTTTTTAAATTACAATAATCAAAATGTATAATTTTTTGAAAATTGTAATTTATTTGAACGATCAACAAATTAATTTGCAAATAGTTTTCATTTGAATAATTTAATTTTTAATTTAAATTATGTTTTATTTGGAATAGAAAAATAAATTTATTAAAAATTATTTGTGAACCCGTGGGCTTTGATGACGAACCGTGTATTAGTCACTACATTTGATGTTTGTCGACCAAATACAATAAATCGGAGCAAATTAATTAATACTGCTTCCAAATAACTACAGTAAACAATAAATGACATCGTTTTGTATTAGGTTTTCAAAGACAAAAACATAAAAGGTTACACCACTCTCGGTCAATCCGTCAACATTTCTCAAAATCCTCTCTTCTGTTTGAGTTTTGTATTATGCTCATTTCTGTCAAAGAACCATTATTAACTGAATCGATATTATTTTTTTGTTCTATTTTCATCATCAAAGTTGTGCTAAGTTTAACTTATACCTTTAGGTGTTTATTGTGAGTTCTTAATTATGCATTTGATGCATGAGTTGTGTTTATAGTTGTGTTTTGAAGATGATTTATTGTTTGTCTTTGTTATTTGTATATGGGTTGGCTTCTTCCCAATGACCTTTAATGCTTCCCTCATCAAAGCTTCATAACTATTTAATGAAAAGTCTTCAAGAGTATTTTACTTTTATTCATTTCCATTAATAGCAGTATAGTAGATAATACTATATTTTTGTACATCAAGAACAGTCATGTCTATTCTATTTTAATTTCTAAATTTTGCATATGATACAAACTATACAATAGATTTTTGAAATTTTAGTAAGATAACTTTCATATCATTAGGCACATTGAAGATGCATAAGTACTAAACTGGACTACTTTTACTTATCATCGAAATTGGAGTTGAACATATCATCATTTTATTCTAAATCAACATTTGCAGAATATATCTCTTAACATTATTAATCAAGGAATGTTGACATGGAGACTAGTTCCGGATGGTACTAATTCATTCCATTGGGAGGAATGTGGCAAAATTGTTCTTGCTGAAGAAATAAAAACTGCAGAAAAAATCTCCCTTTTATACACTAATGATCTTTTGCTTCCATAGCCGATCTTCTGCTTCAAAATGTTTATTATCATCCAAACAATGTCACTTTCCTTATTATATACATCTCATTTCCTTTTATGAAGCTATTATATATATTCACATTTGATAGTATATACTACATGTTGTTTTAAGCTTCCTTTAATCTCAAAGATGACATATATGCCCATAAAGGCGGGAGCGATGTCACAATGGTCAGTAAAGGATTAGGAAAATAAGTTGTTTTGGAAAATTTCGTCAATTCCACAAACTTCATCTAGTCATTCAGGTATGCATGTAACTCTAATTTTGATTTGTTTAACTGTTTACTAATCTGACAATGTCTAAGTTATATACTGATTGCATTTTAGGTGAACCGTTTCGTACTGGCAGTTCATCTAGAGAACTTCTCTTTCATACAAAATCTAGCAACTCATTCACTGTATCCTCTACAAGTTTAGCTATAACGGAAGTGTTGCTGCAAGAGGGTGTGAAAAACCCTACACCTGAGGGAAGAACTATTACTGTTTCAATTGGTGCCTTCGAACATACAAGGGCCCTCCTTAGGAATCCAGTCATCGGTTACTCATTATCCTTTACCAACTCTCACGTCACCTGGAATCCAAAAAAATAATTATATCATTGTCATTTATCGATGAAATCAACTAGACTCAACTTTAAAGTTAATTTATTGTTGTATCTGTAAGAACTTGTCAAACAACCTCTCTACTAGTTAGGGGTCAAGTTGCATACTATTAAGTGTGGATTGTTATTGTTCTTGTTTTATGAATGTATGAATTGATAAACTTCTAAATCAAAGCTCGTACTACTCCATATATCATATTATTATGTTGATACAGTTATTTAAATTTTTTATAACTAATTTTTGCAATGTTAGTAAATATTAACGATTAATTAATACTACTATTTAAAACTTAAAATTACATTGTGTGTGCTTTTTCAATATGTTGCAAACATTTAAAACAAATTTTCAATAAAATATATCTTAACTATGATAGATTATAAAAATGTTAGTTTAACAATTTTGGAAAATGTCAACTCTTTGGTGATAATTTCTAGAAATCATCATCGAATATGGACCATTTAGTGACGATTTTTAGAAATCGTCACTAAATTTATAACATTTGATGACGGTTTTTAAAATTCGTCACCAAATGTTACTCTTTTGGTCACGCTTCCAAATATCATCACCAAATGGTCACTTTTAGCAACAATGTCAAAAATGTAGCAAAAAACCAAATGACTTTTTACTGACGATTTTGTATAATCGTCTCCACTTTTGAACCCTTTGGTGACAATTTCAGACATTGGTCACCAAATGTTTAACAAATTATGGTGACGATTTCTGAAAAGCGTCATCAAAAGTTAATTTAGTGACCAATATCTGAAATCATCACCCATTGTAGATCATTTTGTGACGATTTTCGGTAATCTTCACTAAATGTTCACCATTTAGCGACGATTATTGTCATTCATCACGAAATGTTGATCCTTTTATGACACTTTTTTAGTTAGTCGCTAAATACTTAGTTTTAATGACGATTTGTAAAATCGTCACAATATGATAACTTTTGCCGACAATTTTTTGAACGTTAGAAAAAAAAGTGACTAAATATCTACTTTGTTGTAGTGTAACTAGTTGTGGAAATCGATTAGCCAATGGTAGGGATCCAACTAGCTATTATAAGCTTAAGGAGTCTTCTTGTGAGTTTTAAAAAAATTTTGTAACTTTACACGGTCTCTTTAGCTAGTTTTTATGATATTCCTATCATAAATTATAATCAAAATTACCAAACAATAGTTGATGGTAGCATAAAATAAACCTAAAATTTCTTTCATTCAGTTATCCTGTTTGAGTTTAACATCAACTCTTGATGTCTTCTCATAAATTGTGTAAATTTTCCTTTTATCATTTTATATTATGTTGAATAACCTAAATCCAACAATTCCAATTAAAGGTTCTGTCCAAAATATTGAAATACTTAATGGTGACAAAATTTTGAATTAACATGTTTTTTCTAATTAATTTTTTTCCTTTAGTGTTACCGCTAAATTAATCGATCTCATACCTTTTAAGCATCTTGTACCAATCTCTAACTAATTAATAACACTGAAAAATATATACTTAAAATATTAAATTTCATCAAATTATAAACATTATCTCAAACATAGATTATGCCTATCGCATTCCTTAGCTTTAACAACGCAGTTTGTTGATAGAACTTCAATTTTCTTGAGTTTTTTCTTTCAACTAAATTTTTTTTGATACTTTGTTAATAAGAATGTTGTTAGTTTTTCCTTTTTACCATAAACAAGCGAAAAAAGTTTACATAAGAAAAAGAAAAGGAAGAAATGAATGAATTTTCGTGAAAATATACTATTTCATTCATTTGTCTCTGTCATTTTGTCGAAGGCAGCAGGAAAACAATATCCAGTATCCAGTTTGACGTGCTCTTGCTATGGCTGCAGTTGAAAACTGCCTATGAGCAATATGGACTTCTACAGCATCAAAGAGACTTGGATAGTTGTATTCAAAAGAAACACTGCCCGTTCTTAGAATAGAATCTGAGAACCACGTAGAAGAAAAGTCGGTAGAGAACTCCCCAAGCTAGCAAAATGGCAATGTCATACCAAACTTTCTCGATGTCAATGCCCATCGATGTTAGAACATCTTCTCCGATCAACAAGCAGTCTGGTCTGAGCAAAGAAGGTGTTTGGCTATGCAATTTGCTGATGGTCACGTTTCCAAGAGGGCCAGGGAAGAGGTCTTCAGGATGTCCCAAGTAGCATCTTGTGCCTTTGAACTCATTCGTTAGCATTGCTTCAAATGGATATTTGATTGCAGAGATGTAATGGAGC
>JAOTAY010000009.1:16847687-16861985 GCA_025629805.1 Erythroxylum baracoense | reverse complement strand
TTGCACTCTTGTCTTTGTTCTAGCCATTTCCAAATCAAAGAGTTTGATTCGGTTAGTTTCTCCGATCTCTGCGTGAATACCGTTAGAGATGGTCTGTTTTGGTCGTTGTGGTTTGTGACAACCCGATGAGTAGAAGATCGAAGAATGAAGGAGACTACACACAAGGTACATGGTTATTATATGAATGATTGATTTGTGTAAATGATATGAATTCCTATATGTATGTGTGTTATGAACATGTATGTGAATTAAGAATTTTCAGCTAAGTTTAATGGTATTTCTTTGTATAGGCATATAGATTCTGGAATTTGGGAAAGTTTTGGAACAAATTTTTTTTTTGGCACTGTGTGTATATGATGCACGCATCTGAAATTTCCTACATCCACAAGGTATTACATTATTTTAAGGGACAACTAATCCTAAAGTACTCAATCTTTTGGCCTTTTTTTAGTTCAACACTCAAGCTTTTAAATCTTTGAATTGAGTGACTAATTTTTTAAAACCTTAACAGTTCAGCTCAAACTATTAGTTTTTGATGATATAGCTAATAGATGGACATTCACGTGGTATTTAGTAGACATGCCTTATCATCGAAAATAACTTTTAAAACTGAATTGCTAAAGTTTCAAAAGGTTGATCACTCCATTGAAAGATTTAATGCTTGGACACTGAATTGAAAAAATCTTAAAAGGTTAAATACTTTTAAATATGTTATCCCTTATTTTAAATAAATATAGCAATTACAATTAATTTTTAGTAGTTTTTGTTAATATTATATTCTTTATATGTTTAGGAATTTCTATTTGATTGACTAGTATCAATAATATATTTAGATTTTTTTTACCATATCAAGGTGAGAAATATTATTTGCGAGATTATAGAGGAAAAGGAAGAGGAAGACCTCAAGGTCTACGAGAATTGTTTAACTATAGATATTCTCCGTAAAAAAAATTGTGTATTGAAAGATTTTTTAGCATTTTAAATGCAGGATTCCTAATACTTTTGAACAAGTCTAGCTATGATATGAATAACGAAATATATTGTTATTGTTTATTGTGTTATACATATTTTTATTAGAATGCAATGATAAAGTGATTACTTATTTAACAATTGTGTTAAAAATGAAGAACAATTATTAAAATGTGTAAACAAAAATGTAAGTTCTCAAGTAAATGATAATCACTCCAACTCGGAGTATACCTCAAGAGTGAGATGAACATAAAAATCTAAAAAATTAGAACATAAAAATCTAAAAAATGAAAATATAATCGTCTAAAAAATTGAAACACCATCATATTATTTTTAACAATATTATTACTTGAAAGAATGAAACATTGGTCTTTTATAATATTATCATACTAAAAATTTACAACATTATATTAACAAAAAAAATAAATTTGGCCTGTCTCAATTTAAAATAAACTAATTAAATTTGATTTGGCCGAACTCAAATTTAGATATTTGGACATGATTAAATTTGAATTTGAAATTGATAAATTTTTAAAAATTGACTAACTATAAAATTGATTGACTCAAAAAAATTAACGAATAAAATTTTTTTTTGACTATGTGATTCAATATATTATCAATTCAATGATTTATAAGGATTATATTCTCAATTTAAAATTGTGGTAAATGAGAGTTACAATTATTTAGGGATAGTAATTTCAACCTTGTACACTCGACTCGGTACAATCCAGCCAATTTTAGCTCAGATTGAACAGATCATGAGCTGGCCATAGGCAGACTATGATCAGCTTGGGTCGAGTTACGGGCCGACTATGATCGGCTGGCCTGTGATCCGTCTATTTTTTCGAAACATCGTCGTTTTAATATTTAAAACAATTTTATGTACGAGCCGAGCTTCTACGCGAGCCACGGATTAACCCGCGGGCCACTATGGGAGAGACCCATTGACATGTTTACAATTATTCTGAAATTTAAATTAAATTAACTTTATGATAATACAATTGGCGCCCTTTCTCAGGTATTATTATTAAAGGGATTTGTTGGCTTCCACCACATGCGCCTCTTCCAGCATTATGCCCTATTGTTATTTGTCGGCCATCACCTTTCAAGAACTCTCCAAATATTAAAAAACTACCTAACTTTGGTCGGTGCCGTTCTTGGTTTGGTGTCATGTGCTTGCAATAATTCATCCATCCTTTCCCGATTCACGATGTAATTTAATTATTTTTTTATATAATTAGGTATCTTAATTTTGTTAGATTAATTTTAAGCTCCTAAGACCCGTTCTAAAAGTTTTAGAAGAGGTAAATCTGAAATTTCAAGATCCTTCAGGTTCTTACGTAGCATGTACACTTTTACGCACAAAGAGTTATCATATACTGATTGGTCAGCTACTGATTAATTACTGACCCTGCTCAGTATTAGTTTCTATTAGCTCCAAGTTCTTTAGTAATTCCAACTCGCACACTACAGTTGGAAGCGAGATGTTCGTAATTAATCTGACTAAAGAGCATATCCAGAAGACTAGAAGATTATCAAATAAAAAATCTCCCCTCTCTCTTCCTTTTTGATGACTCAAACTTAAAAGCTCCTATAAAAGAGAGTCTTAATTAAAGAGTTGAAATCAAATCAATTAGACCACTTATATTTGTCTTTAATTACTTCTTTTTATCTTTACAAGTTTTGAAAATAATTTTTTAAAAATAAAACTACGTATTATTAACTCTTTCTTAATTTTGTGCCTGAACAAAATTTTTACTGATGTTGTCGCTAACTTTTCAGAGTGGACTTAATTTTCTGAGGAGAGGAGAATATACTTTATTCTCTAATCTCTACCCTGCTTTCCAAAGCAAAAGAAATCTGTCAGAGCCCTTTTTAATTGTTGTGGAAAATTAAATAAACTATATTTGTAGGCCCTGAAGTGTATTTTCTTAATTTAGTAGAAGGCTTGGACAGAGCCTGACGCAAGTGCAAATGCAAGGTGGATGGAACACAGTCCAGATGTTTGGAGCACATGAACTCCTACATTAGTTTTTTCTTCCGACTTTTTCTAAGCGAGTCACACTCCAGACCTAGTCAATTAGTCATTGTAAACTAATGTGAGGTAACATTAACAGATAAGAAGAGTCAGTCAGCCTTTGTTAATGCATTATTGTTTATTCACATTTGCCCAATTCTACCCTATAAATGCTGGGTCTCCTTTCCCTGTTTACTTACAGCCCCTCTCTCTTTCCACAGCTTCCCTCACTGTTCTTCGTCATTCCATCATGGCAGCCATGAAAGTCCACGGAAGCTACTTGTCAACAGCAACACAGAGGGTCCTTGTCACCCTATACGAGAAAGATCTTGACTTTGAGTTTGTTAGTATTGATATGAAAGCTGGGGAACACAAGAAGGATCATTTTCTTGCTGTCAATGTAAGTTGGATTACCTTATTTCACAAATTCAGACTTTTGAGACTTTCTTCCAATTAGAGCTCAAAAGTCCCTTGTATGTATTAGTTTCCAGGTGGCTATATAGCAACCATTTGTCTTGTCCCTTTAAGGAGTTCAGTTTATGCCCGGATTCTTAAGATAATTAATGGACTCTTCTTGTTGTATACGCTAACTCAAGAAGGACCATTTCTTGTTTTTTCAGCCTTTTGGCCAAGTTCCAGCCTTCGAACATGGAGATTTGAAGCTCTTCGGTAAACTTGTTTCCTTTTTGTTCTCTTCCTTCTTGGCTTCCTGTGCATTTGTTACTGATCAGAATTCAGCAAGTAGCTGTTGTTGAAAGTTCGAAACTTTGCTGAATATGCAGAATCAAGGGCAATCACCCAATACATAGCCCATGAGTTCGCTGATAAGGGCACCAACCTGATATGCCAAGGTAAAGAAATGGCGAAGTTATCAGTATGGATGGAGGTGGAAGCTCACCAATTTGATCCAGTAGTTTCAAAGCTGAATTGGGAACTTGTTTTCAAGCCGATGTTTGGCATGACTACTGACACAGCCGTGGTCCAGGAAAATGAAGTGAAGCTAGCCAAGGTTCTTGATATCTACGAGGCACAATTAGCTAAATCCAAGTACATAGCTTGCGGCTGCCTTACTCTGGCGGATCTTCACCACCTCCCCAACATTCAGTGCTTGTTGGGTACAACGTGCAAGCAATTGTTCGAGTCACGACCCCATGTGAACGCTTGGGTTGCAGATATCACAGCCAGACCCTCCTGGTCTAAGGTCTTGGCGAGTAAACCATGAAAACTAGTTAATGGTCCTGCCCCACCAATCATACTCACGATCAGAATAAGGCTGTAGTTTTTTGACTTTTCACTCGGCAGTTTTTAGAGTCTGCGTCTTCAATCTTCCATACGAAGATTGATCGACTTCCTTTCCCTTCGAATAAAGTTGTTGTATTGTCCCATCAAATGGATGAGTTGCAGTCTTAAAGAATCTCGTGTCTGTGCACAATTGACGACACATCGACCCTCATCAAGAAAAAAGCACTAAAAGAAAAAGAGCGACTAATTTCCATGTGACTTTTGTCGTGGCTTTATTGCCCGTTTATATAATTTTGATTGAAAGGGCCAAGCATCAACGTCTTACACGTTTTAATACAAATGGTAGCTGTACAAAGGGATAAGGAATTGAAAAGCAAGGACAGATACAATGGCTCCCCATTTCCCCTTACCGTGTTTCTTCTTGTTTCTATATGGGATGGGATAGACAACTCGAAGCATCATATACAGAAACGTACAAAGGAGGCAGTGAGAGACCCTCAATCCTATAAAATCTGAAGTCTTGTGCAGCCGACTCTTGGGTGCCACTCGTATCCTTTATATTGTTAAACGCTATAACATGTGGCTGACAATCCATTTCAAATTGGAAACTCGAAGCAAAGGAAGAAATAGCTGATCCAAAACTATCAACTGAATCAACTAAAATTTTAAAGATCAAACCCTCATAGGTGTATGAAAGTAGCATTAGATAGATTAGAGGACTCATCACAAGAGATCCCACAGATCGCCTACTTTGGTGACTTGGAAGCTATCGCTATTGCATTAATGATCCGTATTCAAGTTCCTGGTTTTCTGATTTTACAGAGCTACATCCCGAGTCCTTCTTAAGTCCCTTTTCTTTCATTAGTTCCCTCACTTTTGCAACGTCATTCCATCTTCCCATGTCTGCATATAGATTAGACAAGGCAACATAGTAAACACTACTTTCTGGGTTCACCTCCACAAGCTTTTTACCCACAATCTCACTTAGTTCTAAATTCTCATGACTCCTACAGCCAGCCAGCAACGACACCCACATCGACTCCGTAGGCTGAAAAGGCATTTCGTTGATGAATTTGAAAGCTTCACCAAGACATCCAGCACGAGCAAAGAGATCGATCATACATGCATAATGCTTGGCATTAGGTGAAACTCCATACTTTCCACTAACCAACGAACTAAAAATCTTTCGACCAATATCAACCAGACCCGAATGGCTGCAAGCACTAAGTACGTTAACAAAAGTCACTTCATCAGCTTTAAACCCATCTTGCTCCATTCTGTTAAACAGCCAAATAGCCTCTTGACCACATTCAGCAAAAGCTAGTCCCTTAATAACTACATTCCAAGTAAAAGTATTCTTCCTCTTCATGCTTCTGAAAACATTTAACCCCTCGTCAATTCTTCCGCATCTCAAGTACATATCAATTAGAGATGTCCCTAAGATCACATCCAATTCCCACTCATTTTTTCTTATAAAATCATGAATCCAAACACCCATTTCAATGGCGCCAAAATTAGCACATGCAGTTAAAACATTAACCATGGTAACACGATTAGGCACTGTGCCTGCACTCAGCATCTGCTCGAAAGCAATCAATGCGTCATCATTCTTCCCAGCATTCCCGTACCCCATAATCAGAACAGTCCACGACACGACATCTCTCTCAAGCATTTCATCAAACATTTTTCGACACAACTTCATTTTGCCACAAGACGCATAGACATTAAGTAGCGAGTTTTGAACATAAATATCAAGCAAATGACCCAATTTGACGACATGGGTATGAACGCATTGGGCTTGTTTGAACTTCTTGAAGTCCGATAACGACTTGAGAAGGAAAGGGTAGGTGTAGTTATTAGGAAGAATGGAGGTCTTATGCATGTGGGCATATATTTCAAACGGAATACCAGATATTTGTGCGTGAGAGAAGGCTTTTAGAAGAGTGTTGCAAGTGAAAAGGTGGGGTCTTTGAAGGCCGGTGAAGAAGAGAGGTAGACACAAGCAGAGGAGACAGAGATCTTCACAGGCGGAGATAAAGTGGTGGGCAATGGTTGAATCACAGTGGAGGCGATGGAGGATGATTTGGTTCTGAATTTGATGCATATGAACGCGAGAACTGCATTTCCTTAGCAGATGGATGATTCGGTCGGCAATGAAGGTGAGTGGTGGGCACATTGTCGGCGCCGATTATTACAAAACCTTTTCGTTTTCCTTGTTAAGCGTCATCAAGGACGTCGTCACCATTGAGGACTAAACCTTTTATTATGTTTCTTGTGTTCTGTCTTGTGAGTTTGGATTGGCAGTCTCAGTCACCGTTGATCCACCTTGCTTTTTTAGCTTTTTTAGCTCCGTCATCTCTGGAATGAGGTTTGAAAACATTGTGAGCCTGTAGTTCAGGGAAAATATCTTAAGAGTCTAATGCTTCATTCATAGAAAATATTGCTCTTGTCGTGCTGCATGAAGATCACATATTAAATTAACGAAGCTCTATGTTTAGACTCAATTTTAGCCATCAGACGCGTTCTTGGACAAATTAAAAAGGCCGTGGTGTTTGTAACGTCCAAATGCTGGTATTATTGCAGTAATTTCTGTCTATTTGCAATTAAGTTGTAGCCAATTGAATGTATGATCATGAAAAGATCATTTTTGTGACTTAAGTAGATGTGTACATAAGATATGTACTTAAAGTTCTTTTTTTTTTTTGTGCTGAGGATAAGAAAACAACAAAGGGCCTAACGTCTTAAGAAAGCTATCGAGTGCTCATCATCTTGCAAAAGAAGTCTCATGCCAAGGATTGGAGCATCCCAGATGACCAAAGTGTGAGAGATGAATGATCCTGTTTTAGCTAAGAAATCTACACATTGGTTACCCTCACGCAAATGTGTGAAAGCAAGCAGTACTTGAAGTTCTAATAATACCTTGGATAATAACTTATCTGGCAAGTCTGTGTTCTTGCGAATATGCATGATGGTGAAAAGTTGTGTGGTAGAAGTCATATATTCTTTTGATCTCTTGTATTACTTGAGATATTATGTCCAAGCAGTAAGTAATGAGAATTTCATTTTTCTAAAAAAAATAAATTTATAAAAAATTGATAGAAAATAGTACATAACACATTTAGCCACTCTTATAACCAGGAGAAATTAAAACATCTAAAAACCAAACACATTCAGCTACTCTTATAACCAAAAGAAACTAATACATCTAAAAAACAGCTCCACAACGACATTATAGAGATAAGAAAAACAATAAAAGGAAAGAAACGACAACGTGCAAAGATATATGTTATAATCGTTGGCTTCCACAGATTCCCAAATCAGGTGAATGAAATTTCCACTGAAAAAAAGACTTGGAAAGCTTCCAAATTAGAGCTCTGATGGGATCTTTCTCCTCAAGCTGGTCGACTATGGTAAGATATCGAAACCTATACACCCCTGTTGTTATCTGTTCTTACTGACATTATATCACTCTATTTAGGGCTTAGTGAACGCAATATCCTTCTCTCCGTGACTGGTAAAAAGAGAGAAGTCCTCGCCAAGAGGTAAGTGTTTTCTTCTTCTTCATGATCTATGAGAATAGCAACAACTAGAGATATCTAAGTTGTTAACTCAATTTTAACCTCTTCTATCTCTCTTCCTCAGCCTAACATAATATAGTTGATAGTGTCGAGAGCATCCAGGCATCTACTAGAAATACAGTGAACATTCTTGGGATTAGCTCCTCCAACAGGCGTCAGGTATGAGTTTAAATACTTTTCCCCTTATTTTTTCTTCGATGCATTTAGTTATGGCTAACTTAGATTCCAAGATCTAACTACATGTTCACTACACATAGGTAGCTCTTTCGAAAGAAAGGGCAACTCTCTAATGCTTATTGTTAGAAAGTTCAATACCTCTATATCTGAATGTATTTTACTTGTGAAAATTTGCAAATTTCTCTTCTTCCATATCTCCTCTAGGGTAGAAACCAGTGATATGATAACTACTACTTTATCCCGTTTAGAGACATTCTTAAAAGCCCTTAGGGTGTCCACTATGACAGCAAACAGAAACCCATCCAATCTCCAATAATACTTTTCTTTAATTTTCCTCCAAATGCTTATAGCAAAAAGGCATTGGAAAAAAAGATGATATCTAGTTTCATAATTATTCTTGCATAGGACACAAGTGTTGTCTAGATTCAAAAAGTGTAATTTGTCTATGGTGGAGATTTTGGGCAAAATTGCCAACTATAATAAGCAGGAGGACTTGGGTCTTAGGGACTTATGCCATACAGTAGGGTACCAATCAACAGGGGATTGTCCTTGAGCTAGCCACTCCCTACACACCTTGTTAGAAAAGGAAGTAGGGGGTTGGTTTAACTATGAGAATTTATCATGTGTCCTATAATTAGGAGTATACGAAGGGATGAGATGAATCACTTGGCCTGGAACATCAGTCCACCTATTATTAGACATAACATTACGCACTTTAGCTTTAAGTGGAATATGACCCTACTATTGGACTGCATTAGGAATTCGAATCAATGGAGCATGACTCGTCAAATTATCATACGGAAAGTGAGCTTTTTTCCTATTACCAACTCTACCTTTAACATCCAGCTCCATAATATCCTTGAAACTCATTAACTTGTTAATGAAAAAGGATTGAGAATCTTTAGGGGTCATAGACCACGATGACTTTCCTCTCAGTAGAGTGAAACCACTTGGTCCATAACCAATCTTCATTGCACAAAATGTGCCAAATTTTCTTCAGCATTAATATCTTTTTTGTGGTGGCTATAGAGATAATTCCTATCCCTCGGCCTTCTTAGCCTTGCAAACGTCTTCCTATCTAACCTTAATTATCCTTCCTCTAAAGTTTTTCCTCCCCATAAGAACCTTCTAAACAAAGTTTCAATCGTCTTCACTACTGCCTTAGTTAGGAACAAGTTAAACAACCAGTATACTTGTAAGGAATTAAGTATTGATTTTATGAGCTGGAGTCTCCTCCCAAATGATAAGAACCTATTTGTCCAATGATTTAACCTCTGCTGTATTCTTTCCACTAAAGGGAAACATTCAGAAAACATAATTCTTCTTGTAGTGATCAGCAGCCTTAGATAACACAATGGATGTTGTTTCCTTTCCATAGAGGATATTGCCGCTATCGCAATTTCCAACCTATTTGCATTATTTGCCAGCACAAAGTGACTTTTAGCTAAATTGATTTCTAAACCTGGCATTTCTCCATATTATTTGAGAGAGGCCCTTAACATCTGAATTGAGGATGGATTTGCTTTGGAGAATAGAAATAAATCATCTGCAAAACATAGATTGATTAGAGAAACTTTCTTACATCTGCTATGGAACTTGAAACCTTTTTCCTTCTCCACATTATGCTTTAATAATAGGGTTAGCACCTCCATACAAAGAATAAACAAGTAGGGAGACATTGGATCACCTTGTCAAAGTTCTCTCCTTCCTTTAAATAATCTAGTTGGTATACCATTCACCACTGCTGAATAGGAAAGGGTGGTTATACAAGCCTCTACCCATTTTATGAATATGGAAGGGAAACCCATTACGTCAATTACCTTCAGAATAAAACCCCATTCCACACAATCGTAGGCCTTCTTAAAATCAATCTTAAAAGCACAATTTGGTGGAGTCCGTTTCTTTTGGTCCCCTTTGCGAGCTCCTGAATAATGGAAATACTATCCCCTATTAACCTTCCTTGTATGAATGCATTTTGGTTATTACTAACCAAAGGCCCGAAAACAATCTTGAGTTTGTTTGCTATAACTTTAAAGATCACCTTATATAGAAAATTTGAACAAGAAATAGACCTGTACTCTTTAAAAGAATTCAGGTTACTTGTCTTAGGAATTAGGTAGAGGAATATTTGATTAATCTCCTTTAAGAAAACTCCAGTAGAGAAAAATTCTTGCATAACTTTCTTCACCGTCATTCCAATCTCACCCCATACCTTCTGAAAGAAGACCCCATTTAGCCCATCAGGACCTGGGGCCCTATTAGGATTCATTTGGGAGATAACTCCTTCAATCTATGAGTCTTGTATAGGCTTGACTAAATTATGATCCTCTTCTTGAGATAACTTCTTCGAAATGAAAAAGTTTAGCAATTGAATAGTGACTGAAGTTAGATTAGATTGCCCATAAAATCTACTATCATTTTCCCTGCCTCTTCACAGATTAAATTTTTCCAAGTGAGATTCCTACCATTCGTAGCTTGGATAATAGATATTCTATTGTTATTCCTTCTCCCTACTAGTGAATTGAAGAACTTATTGCATTTATCACCTTCCTGCAACCATTTCACCCTTGCTTTTTGCTTTATCAAACTTTCATGATTCTGAACAGCCGAAACATAATAGTTAAGTTTCTCTTTTTCTAGTGACAATTGTTGAGGGTCTCTCGGGTTATTTGAAAGTTGCCCTTAAGTTATAGTTAGATCATTCTTAGTTCTTTCAATACCTTCAATAGTGGAACATCCCCTTATAGCATTTAGTGTTTTCAGTTCATCTTTAATTGTTTTGAGCCTCTAAACAGATATATATTGTTTAGTATCATACATGATCTTCCTCATTCCTGTCTGCATAGCCTCTTGAAAAAAATTACTACATCTAAATGGAGATTTAGCTTTTAGTTTATGGAACATACATTCTATCCTTGCAGGAGAATGATCTAAGAACAGAGGATCTAGGAAAGAGGTAGAACTCATAAGAAATTGTTGCAGCCATCTTTGATTTACAAGAACCCTAAAAAACTTTTTCCTTAAAGACCAGTCTTTCGCTTTCTTATTCACCAAGTATATGTATGAACCTAATGTTTGAGATCAACGAGGTCTATATTCTCCACACATTCCTTAAAATCTGACGTATAATTTCTTAGGAAGGCATTTCCTTCAGCTTCTGTTCTATATAGAGTATAGTTAAAATCACCACTGAAAACCCAAAGGCTAACTACTCTATTATGAAAATCCACCAAACTCCTCCATAACTCCTTCCTTTGGAAGGTAAAATTAGAGCCAGAACAACAGAGGAGAACACATACACATCCTCAATTTTGAAGTGCTATTTCATGTGCATAACCTGTAACACCCCACTCCCGCCGGACCCGAATCCGATATCGACTGTGATACCCGAATCCGTGCCACGCGAGGGTAGCGTGTCTACATAACCTGCATTTCATCTTCCAACACCTCTACTTCCACAAATTCTGGATTAAACCCAATAATTATTCTTCCCAAAACATGCTTTTGGTGATTAGTAGCAAACTTCCAACTACTACCCAATTTATTCAACTTTGTAAGATTACCTACCTTAATCTTGGTTTCCGAAAGAGCAAATAAACATGGTTTTTCTTGATAGACGAAATCCCTTAAAGCTAAAAGCTTCTTTAGGTGGTTTATACCTCTAACATTTCATGTAAACCAAATCTTTAAAAGGATGTAGTAGATTTGGAGCCTTTCTTCTTGCTCTTACCAGCTCTCCTAGTTGCCACAGTCTCAAAGAAGTACCTGAATCTTCTCCCATTATAGATGAAGAGAAAGTGTCACAAGATTGACTTTGGATGAGCATGGAAAGGGAGTTTCCTTGCTTAATCGCCTCTGTTTTTCTCCATTCTCAGGTGGGGTACCCATTTGTGACTTAGGAACTACTATGGGTGAATTCTTTGCATTACTCTCAGGTTCAGTATGGACCTCTTGCACAATCTCTTAAGAGATTTCCTTCTGAACATTCCGCTAGCCTTCATGTTCCTCTACTCCTATAAACTTCTCATAATCTCCTCTTAGAAACACCTTACCCGTAGGAACCCACTTTTTCCTTTGAGATTTCAAAGATGGCTTCCATTGATAGTTAACACAGACATTGTCTTCAATCACACAACCTTTTGCTCCCATTCTCATAACTGGAACACTTTTAGGAAGATTTTGGATAGATTCCATATTAATGCACATCCTTGTATATCCTACTCTTCTCTTTTATGTTGTATTTTCATCCATACAAAGAGGAGTGATAAGGTAACTTGCTATCATGCTAAGGCCTTTGGTAGTCCAATATTCAAGTCGTACATTGTACAACTATACCTATAATGGAACAGTATGATGTTTTATGGATTCTACTTGAATTCTTGGTCTCCATAGCTATAAAAATAATGGTTGATTCTGAATATGTCATTGTCCCTCCTCCACCACTCTCATAACTACATCTTTAAATGAGAAAGTAAATAACATGTTTTCTTCTGCTACAAGTAAATCTATTAGACCTCTATTTTTCCATGTGCCCATTTTTGAATAACTAGAAATGCAGGTCATCGATCCCAAAAGAAACCAATTAAAGAAGCCTCTTATGTTTTTGCACCAGTTTGAAGGAATTCCAAACTAAAGGATACCACTAGTTTTCCATCCTCCTCTTTTGGAGGGAAACGATGCAAGGAACAATCATGTCCCTCCCTTATGACTTGTTTCTAACTTTTCCTAACCAGTTGAGCATCTGCAAGAGCAGCTTGAGGAGAAAGCATTGGATCTTCTGCATCCTTTGAGGACAAAGGAGGAAAATCAGCAGATGATAGAGGATCAACTGACATTTCTGAAGATCAAAAAGCTAGGTTTAGCAAAAAATAGAGTATCAGATAAGCTTGAGCAGATGACAGAAGCCAAAAAAGTGAAAGAGCGAAATACCGGGAAAAAGGACAGAAAAATGGGACCAAACTACCCTTAGAAAAGAGAGGACAAGAAGAAAGAAACCAATACACCAAATCTGTAGGAAGAAGGACCTGATGCAAGGAGCACAAAAGGAATTTTAGGGTGAAGAAAGTGAGTTAAGGTGGGAGGTAATGAAAGTAAAGAAAGCTCAGATATGAAG
Source organism: Erythroxylum baracoense (assembly GCA_025629805.1). Taxonomy (NCBI): domain Eukaryota; kingdom Viridiplantae; phylum Streptophyta; class Magnoliopsida; order Malpighiales; family Erythroxylaceae; genus Erythroxylum; species Erythroxylum baracoense. The sequence continues at coordinate 16,848,889 of JAOTAY010000009.1, read as the reverse complement.
GAAGTTGGAGAGTGGAACTGAATAAAGATGTAGAAGGTAATTTGGGGAAAAGAAAAGGGAGTTAAGGTGGGAGATAATGAGAAAAGAAGAACAAAAGGTAGTAGGACTCTAGTATGGAGAAGGAACAAAGAACCTGGAAGAGATAAGCTCCATTGTTGAAGATGATTGAGAGTAAGAGAAGGATGGGAATTTCATTTTACAGTAGTTAATATTTGGGTCTTATTTCCTTATTCTGGTATCTTTTATGAATGTGATTGTCCCTCTGGATAAGTGGATGCTACTCGTTATTGTTGTCTGGGTTGGTCATGAGAAACAGGATAATTGGTGAGATGACTCTAGTTATCAAAAGGAGAAATTGGTACAACAATTTGAGAAGGTACTTGACTGAGTGCCCTTTTTTATTTACCATTGTATTAGTTTGGTCATGTTTATTGCTGCCGACTACACCAAAGTTAAGAAGGGTTGCTGCTAACTGCACAAAGTCAAAAAGTTTAGGAAGGAGAAGAAGAAGAAGAAAAACAAGATGGCCAGTTGTGGACACTAGATCACAGCTGGCTACACGTATGGAAGGCTTATAAATAGGCCTTCCCATATTAGTTTTCATTCATCCCAAATCTTCTCTTATTTAGTTAAATCTCCACAGTTTAGAGAGTGTTTCTCCTATTTTTGAGAGCGATAGTATTTCTCCTTTTAGAGAGAGATTGTAACTCCTAAATTTTTTTATAGCGAAGTTTCTTCTTCTTACTGGTGGTTTTTACCTTGATTTGTTTCAGGATTTTTCATGTAAAAATATGTATGCTTATTTCTTAATTACTATTTTTTCGATCCTATATAACTGCGAACCTGCTCTAATCCGATTAATTTTTCATAACTCGTGGTATCAGAACATGGTGAGAAAATTACGATGAATTTTTTAAAACAATCTGTTCAGATTTCGGGTGAAGACGGTAAAAGTTGATGATGTGAGTAGGAGTAAGGATCACCATGGAGATGGCGTGCGTGACGGGGGTGAGCTTGTCATTCTAGTTGGACCTATGTCTAGAGCTAGGAGCGAGAGACTCAAGGAGGCTCTCTATGCACATGTGGGCTAATTTATGGAGAGGATGAAGTGCACCAAGCCTATCGGAGGAGAGCTATCTGAATCACAGCCCAAATTGATTCATTTATCTCAAATCTTTGGATTAGACTCACTTAGGACTTGA
>JAOTAY010000009.1:16817769-16830158 GCA_025629805.1 Erythroxylum baracoense | reverse complement strand
TATTACTATAGCATAATTGAAAATAAATTGGTAATTCATCAACTTCTCTGTTATTGCCGTTTTCATTCACTTCTTTTGTGTGCGATTTTTGATTTAGACTTCCATTCTTGTTCATGGGGTTGTTTAAGTGGCAAAGATGTAAAGAAACACCTCCCCTCTTCTCATCCTCAATTTTATGGGCGTCATGTAATTTCTTTACAAATTCCTTTGTCTCCTTGTTGTTTGTGGAGTCCAACTCTCACAAGGCCTCTCTTTTGCATTCTCTGTCATTAAAAATATTCGCTATAATCAAGACTTTATCACTTCCAAGTCCACTTCTCCTCGTCCTTGGCTCAATTTTGATGGTTTGATCCTTACAAGCTCGTTTCTTTTGTTCCTAATTCTGATTATTGGTTCTGGTGGTGGTGGTCACAACGATGAAGATGATGATGGTGATGCAAGTTCTAGTTCAACGACTTCCCAATGGCGCGTTAGGAAAAGATTGCGCTCTCATTACAAGTTCTGATTATGTTCTTACTTAGGTTAGTTTTATGATTTTTTCATAGCCATCTTCAATCATTAAACATCTGAGCTTTGGTCATCTTCTTTGTTCAATCCCCACCCAACTGCATGGCACTTCCTCTGCTTACTTCCGTTTGGAAGAAATGTATCCATAATGTCATAAGGTATCCATAGGTAATTAAAAGCAACAACCTTAATCTACACACCAAATTGTTTGATGTTAAATCTACATCTTCATCTACTAACAGAAATATTATTGGGCCTAAAATCCTAAGTGGTTTCAAAATCATGGTTTGAACCAATGACAAAGATAATGAAGAGCAAGATGAAGAAGATGATTCGAAAAAGTAAAGATTCAAGTTTGTACTAGTAATATCAGGAAGTGTCTCTTCAGGTATGTAATGAAGCAATATATGACAATTTATGACCATTGCTTCACCACAGTCTGTAAACACCAAATGCTGCACTCAAAGCTGTTCAATTAGAGATGAGAATCCATTTGTGCATCTCAAAGTAATTACTCTAAATTCCATTGTAATATGTCAAAACCTAGCAAAGTTGATCAACTTTGAGCCTATTGCTTCATAGGAAAGATGAGTGATGGGTGGGATTTAGCAAAATTTTCTCCCATTCTCCTTGTCTTCTGGGGTCTACCAATTTTCTTTATGAATTGTGAAGGCTCCACTTCAATTTAGACCTGAGTATACATGTAATCACAATAAGCAGTAAAGTTCACCTAGTATTGGGAACAACTAATAAACATATTCTCATCTTGGAGATGTATATGACTTACATGTTAGTTGGCACCATAAAGTTGCATTTGGTTTGATTATTCTAAAATATTTCATTTTCATGACTTGTTTCTTTAATAGGTGTTCCATAGAAATTGATTACTCCATATAGGCTTGGTGGCATATAGTATATATAGGATGTAGTTTTGTATTTTTTTAATAAAAATTTTACCTAGTTGGTATCTATTTTCAACTTTGTGTAAATTTTAGGAATCATAGTGCGTAGTAAAAGCGTGAAGATCTAGGTAAGTTTTAAACATAATTATGGATATTGTTATAGAGATTGATTGACTTTCATTTTAATTTCTCCCCTCAACTCTTCTCTTATTAATTTGACACTTCTATATTAAGCATTATTCCATAGTTTGAACATTTTAAGTTTGTGCCTTATATGAATGTTTTACTTAATGTTAAGTCTATATTATGTATGAATATTTTAAGTATATATTTTTTATGAACATTTTGTCTATATTTGAACCTTTTGACTAAATATTTTATTAATTATTTAATGTTAGCATTGTAGATACATGGTTTCCTTATCAGATTTCGAATCAGATTTTGATGATGAGCTAAAGAAGGTAATCATTATTTCTTTAACTGGGGGAGAGAACAAATATTTTCATTTACAAAAGCAACCATATAGAACTTCTACTCTATCAAGTCATTATTGGATATTAAAACTCTTGAACGGGTATCCTACAAGGATTTATGAAAACCTAATAATGAGTAAGATAATATTCTTGAGCTTATGTGATGAGTTGAAAAGTTTAGGAGGCTTAAAGGCAACAAGTCATTTAATTATGAAGGAATATTGAAGGAAATCGTTAGCTACCATTTTTAGTTTGTTATCACCTCTGTTATTACCTCTAACTATTTTAGGAAAAGGTGTTACATACACATTTCTAAAATTCCTTTCTCTGATTGCCACATGTACTAGTTTGTTACTTCATATCTGAATATAAATAAAGAGGTCCAGCTTTCTAATGAGCACCGCCATTCTTACAACACAAATATTTTGATTTCGTTCTTTTGCTATCTTTTAATAAGTCCAAGTGCTGTAACATGGTATCAGAGCAACAAGATCCTACGTCTGTAGTAAAAACCTCAGGCCATTCTTCCAATTACAAAGGTCTCTATTCTTCTTCTTCTTCCTTCAATTCATCTTCCATTACTTCAAACTTAAATTTCTCTTTAGCCATTAAACTAGATCGAAACAATTACTTAGTCTGGAAATCCCAGTTACTGCCAATATTAAAAGGATTTAGACTCGGTCAGTTCATTGATGAGAAGGTCTAACCGCCACCCAAATTTCAGCTAAATTCCACCTCTTACAATGAAAGTTTTCTAGATTTTGTATTAACCACCAAATCTGTTGTTCAGAAAAAGTAAGACCAAATCATCTTGGGGTGGCTTCAATCTTCCATTTCTGAATCAATGATCAGTCAACTCATTAACTGTGAGTCATCACTTGAACAATGGAAATCAATTTAGGTAATGTACTCATCTCAATCTTGGGCAAGAATTTTCAATTCAAGGTCCAGTTACAAACTACTAAGAAGGGCTCCATGAGTATCACTGAATACGTAAATAAGATTAAAGGTTTTGTTGATAATCTTAATTCTATTGGTTCTATAGTTATAGATGAGGACATTATAATATACGTGTTGGTCAGCCTTGGTATTGAATACGATCCAGTGGTGGCTAATATCACAACAAAAGCTGACATATTTAGTTTAAATAAAGTATATGCAGTATTGTTGAACCAAAAAACTCGCCTAGATCAGTACCATGTGGTGACCAATATTGACATGTAAAATCCCTCTGTAAATATCCCTATGACTGTAAATCAAAGAGATAGAGGTTCCAGATACACTCAAAACTCTAAAGCTCAATTTAATCCTAATCAGAATCGAGGAGGAGGCAGGAACAATAGAGGTCACGACAGAGGATTCAAAGGAAGAGGTTATGGCAATAACAAACCTATATATCAGGTTTGTGGTAAACTTGGGCATACTGCAGTAATTTATTATTATTGGTATGACTCATCTTATGAAGGACACCTTCAGCAGTAGCCACAAGCTCAACAATTCTAAGTTTTCCAAAAATAATCCAACCAAACTTCTCAAATGGAAGCAATGATTGCTACTCCCTAATTTGTGACAAATCCAAATTAGTTTCTGGACAGTGGAGAAACACACCATGTCACCAATAGTCTCACTAACGATAATCCTATCTTTGTTGAATTTCGTAAGGATCTATGTTTAGTGAAGGACAAGAGATTGGGGGAGGTGTTTCTTCAAGGTTCAACTAAGGATGGGCTATATTGTCTACCTCAGGCTAACGTTTCATCTGCAGAGACCTCCACTTCCTCAAACCATCATTTACATGATTCCTCTTTTCCTCCAAACACATACGTATCTAGCTTAAACAATTCTGATATGATCAAAATCTGGTATATAAGACTTGGTCACCCGAGAGAGTCTATTGTAATGTTTGTATTGAGATTCTACCATATACCTTTTAGTAATGATATATCTTTTGATTTTTTCAATGCTTGTCAACTTGGTATGCATCACATTTTACCCTCCCAGCATGCACCAAACAAAACAACTTCACCTTTGCAGTTTATACATGTAGATCTATGGGGTCCTGCACCCATAGCATCAAAGCAAGGTTTCATTTATTATTTGCAAATTTTGGATGATTTCCTGAGATGTAGCTAGATTTTCCTTTTAAAAAATAAATTCCAAGCCTTCGAATTTTTTACACGTTTCAAAACAATGGAAAAAAAATAGTTTGACAAACCTATTAAATGTGTTTAAATAGACTGAGGAGGTGAATTCAGAATACTTGAACCTTTTCTTTCCTCTCTTGACATTTTATTTCAACACCTTTGTCCCCACAGTCACCAACAGAATGGGAGAGTGTAAAGGAAGTATAGAGATATTGTTGAAAAGGGTTTAACCCTGTAAGCACAAGCTTCCTTACCTCTATCATTTTGGTGGAAAGCCTTTGAAACTTCAGTTTATCTTATAAATCATTTGCCTACCTCAGTTCTAGATCATCACACACCGTTTTATAAATTGTTTGGTTGTCATCCAGATTACAGCCTTTCAAAAACATTTGGTTGTGCTTGCTTTTCTCACCTTCGACCTTATAATAGACATAAATTTGCCTTTTATACCCAGAAGTGCATTTTTCTTAGCTATAGTGTAGCTCATAAAGGATTTAAATTTTGGATTCAGATGGGAAAACCTACATATCTCAGAATGTTAACTTTAATGACTTGGATTTTCCTTTTACCTATGATTCTTCTTTCAATAAAACCTTAACCAAAAATCTGTCTGTCGCTCCTAACTTCAGTACCAGCCTACAAGTACTTAGATAATATGATCCATCTGCAGTTGCACCAAAGAGATGTATCAATTCTGCTCTTCATCCTTCATCAAATAATAATGATCTTCCCTCCTCTACCATGCCTACTAATTCGACACCCACCACTAACTCTCCTCCATCACCCTCCAAACCAACCTCTAATCCCACTCTCCCTATATCATTACCATGTTATCAACCTTCTTCTAAACCCACAGAACACTGACGATTACCTATTCCTACCCATCATATGATCACACGCAGTAAGGCTGGTATCTTTAAACCAAAAGCATATCTCTCCACTTCATTTCCGCCAGAAGAACTAGAGCCAAATAGTGTAAACCAGGCGTTGAATATCCCTCAGTGGCGTCACGCTCTTGAGACAAAATACCAAGTTCTCCTAGCTAACTCCACTTGGGAACTGGTTCCTCATCGGCCAGATATGAAACTTGTTGCAAATAAATGGATCTTCAAACTCAAATACAGGGCAGATGGCTCTATTGAACAACATAAAGCTAGCTTAGTAGCTAAGGGTTTTACTCAGACCCCCGACGTAGACTTTATAGAGACCTTTAGTCTTGTAATTAAGCCTGCCACAATTCGCACTGTCCTAAGTTTAGCCGTTGCTCAAAATTGGGTTGTTCAACGGTTAGATATAAATAATACTTTTCTAAATGACTATCTACAAGAACATATTTATATGCTGCAACCGGAAGGCTTTATTGACAAAGAGTAACCTCACAAGGTGTGTCTCCTCAAGCGTGCTTTATATGGTCTTCATCTGGCTCCTCGGGCTTGGTTTGAGAGACTAAAAAATGCCTTACTGAAAATATGATTTTCTAATGCACGAACTGATACTTCTTTGTTTATTTACAAACCTAATGGCATTTACATTTTTTTTCTCGTTTATGTAGACAATATTCTCATCACCGGGAATCACAAGGATGCCATTGAGCAGCTAATTACTAAACTACACAGAGAATTTGCCTTGAAACAGCTAGGATCCCTCCATCATTTCCTGGGAATACATGCAACTAGAAATTGCTATGGCCTCCATCTTTCCCAATCTAAATACATTGAGTCCTTATTGAAGAAAACCAAAGTGAGTCACGCCAAACCTCTTCCTGCTCCCTTCTCCTCTACCAAAACTTTAACTGCAAAAACTTCACAACCTTACAACCACCCCAGATTTTATTGGAGCATTATTGGTGGTTTGCTATATGTCACCATCATGTGGCCTGACATTTCGTTTATTTTCCATAAGCTCAGCTAGCATATGCAACAGCCTTCTGAAGCCAATTGGTGTGAATACAAGAGTGTGTTGCGTTATCTTTGTGGAACCACAGACCATGGCTTATTTTATAGAGCCTCCAACCACTTTAATACTACTGCCTTTTCTAATGCCGATTAGGTAGCATATATTCTTGATCAGAAATCCATTAGTGATTATTGTATTTACATCAGCGGTAATTTGGTGTCTTGGTCCTCTAAGAAGTAGCAGGCTATTGCTCGATCAAGCACTGAGTCTGAATAACGATCTTTAACTTCTGCCGCAACAGAAATTGCATGGTTTCTCTCCCTATTGAAGGAAATAGGAATCAGCTCTTCACGCAAACAAGTTCTGTGGGGTCAATAATATCAGCGTTGCCTCTCTTGCTACTAATCCTATTTTACATTCTTGATCCAAACATATCAAAATTGACGTTCATTTTGTATGTGATTTAATTACCAAGCAGATATTGGAGGTATGTTATGTTCCTACATTGGATCAACCAGCTAATATTCTGACTAAAGTTTTGTCTTCGAACCATTTTGCTTATCTCAAGACCAAGCTCACTGTGGTTCCACCCCAGCTTCGCTTTAAGGGGGATGTTGAAGGAAATCGTTAGCTATCATTTTTTGTTTGTTATCACCTCTATTATTACCTCTAATTGTTTCAGGACAAGTTGTTACATACACACTTCTAGAATTCCTTTCTCTGATTGCCACATGTACTAGTTTGTTACTTCATATCTGAATATAAATAAAAAGGTCCAGCTCTCTAATGAGCATGGCCATTCTTACAACACAAATATTTTGATTTCTTTCTCTTGCTATCTTTTAATAAGTCTAAATACTACAACAAAGAATAAGTAGCTATTTTCTTGATAAATACAGGGCATAGTGAGACAACTAAAGTTAATGGAAAATGCTTTCATCATTCGTCCTAGACAATTTCAAAGTACTTTTGCAAAGTCTTATATGCAGTTAATCATCTATAAAAAAAAGTCATCACTGCACCATCTTTTACCAATACATCTCCTAAGATTCAATATAATTCAAAATTCTTTCCATATTTTTAGGTATATTTATATATTTAATTACTATTTTAATTATGTCTTCATCATTAATAATTATTTTAATAGTATAGTTTTATTTTTAGGATTGTATAGGAGTAATAGATGGTACACATATTGGTGCATCTGCTTTAACCGATGAACAAATACCACACAAGGGTAAAAGAATTAATCCAACCTAAAATATCATGTGTTATTGCTCATTTCACATGCATTTTATATATTTAATGGCTAGATAGGAACGTATTGCAAATGATTCTCGAGTTCTTTTAGAAAAATGACAAATCCTGCGAATAAATTTTCTATGTCTCCACAAGATATTATATTATTTTAAATAAACATAGTAATTATGATTAATTTTAATATCTTTTTGTTAATATTATGTTCTTTATATCTTAGGTAAATTCTATTTGATTGATTCAGGATATACAAATATGCCTAGATTTGTTTCACTATACCAAGGTGAGATATATCATTTGCAAGATTATAGAGGAAGAACAAGACCTTAAGGTCCATATGAATTATTTAACTACATGTATTCTTCATTAAGAAATATTACTGAAAGATATTTTGGCGTTCTAAAAGCAAGATTCCCTATACTTAAAAACATGTTGAGTTTTGATATGAAGAGACAAAAATACAACGTTATTGTTTATTGTGTTATACACAATTATATTAAAATTTATGGACAAAGTGATGAATTATTTGACAGCTGTGTTGAAAATAAAGAAGAAATTAGAGAAAGTGAAAATGAAGATGCAATTTTTCAAGTGAAGTATAATATTACTCTAGTACAACTTCGAAATGTCTTAAAAGTGAAATGAAATTGTTAGACAAATTTGAAATTATTATAATAGTTTTAATTAATTTATTATTTTGTAAATGATAGTATCATTATGTTTTGAAGAATTATAATATGATGGACATCTTTTATTGATTATAATGACTTAATGTAATTTTCTAATTTATAGAATTTTATTATATACAATTAATGTTAATTTTCATATATTTTATTTCTAGCTATAATGAGAATTAATTAACTTTAAAACATAATATATTATATTAAAATTATTAATATAATAGTATTACTACAAAAATAGAAACAAGATCATAAACTCAAACATGTTTTTGTTTTTAGTTTTTTATTACAAATCTTAATCAAACAGATTTTTGTTTTCAATTTTTATATTAGAAATCTCAATCAATCATATTTTTGTTTTTTAATTAAAAACAAAATTTTAAAGTAAAATAAAAAATAAAAATAAAAACTACTATAGAAATATAAGTTGAATCAAATAGCCTAGGAGAACAATCTTGACACAACAAACTTGTTGATGTACCAAAAAGAAGAAACAAACTTATTTCTGTAAAATAATTCAGATATTAATGTAAAATAATTCAGAAATAAAATATGGAAGAAATTTTAGAACAAGACAGCTGAAAGAAAAGGAGAGTATAGGTGAAACAAAACTCTACGTGTTCATTGCAGAAGGAGTCAGGCATCAGCATCACCAAGATGTCATGCAACTTTGGTATGCGCATTGCGCACCGATTTACCCAATCCAAAATATGTACGGAGGCAACTAAACCACTGGAGAAGTCCAGCGACACATATCTCTCAAAATGGCGTCACCATCTAGCCACAAGGCCAATTTAATCGACGGAAAGGCCATTGCTCAGACAATCCGATCTGAGATCACAGACGAAGTTCGTGAGCTCTCTGAAATGTACGGCAAGGTCATTACTTATGTTTCTCGACTCTTTTATGGTTTTTTATTCACTATCTTATCGGGTCTACTTTATTGGTAGCACTTGTCTAGTTGTCTTCTCCGAAGTTTGTTAGTTTCTTGCTATGGATTGATCTGACTGTTCTCTTTCATTTTTCTTCTTCTTCTATTTAGAAAGGTGAATGAAATGAAAAGGGATGTTCTTGATTCTTTTACAAATGCTTGAGTTCTTTTTGAAGTTGGATTCGTGTTGTTCTGTTGGGTGTTTGTTGGGTCCATGCTTGCGTCTCTCTCTCTCTCTTTCAGATGAACGTGCATTTAAGTTCTTAAGATTCGTATAGTTCGCCATATGAACTATCAGTTTTCGTTCCTTTTTTTTTTTAATATAATTTAGTTGGTTGACTTCTTTGTGCAAGAGAGCAGTCGCTCTGTAGCTGTTTGATATAATATGAATGCCATTCTATGCAAGGTCACTGCTTTCAACTCGAGTTGCACTTATAAAATTGGATGCTTGCTTCTGACGTTAAATTGTGCGTGCAATCTGTAACGGGGTTGCATTTCAATAAATAATTGCACTAGATAAAAGAATCTGTTCTGAGTTTATCCGCCCTGTTGCTTTTGAAAGCAGTATAGTATTTGGAATTTTATGATGTTCATGGAAACTGAATGCTGAAAATTTAGAAAGTGAAACATCAAAGCAATCCTTTGATGTTTTATAGAAGGAACATGTTTCTGCTAAATGGAAGCTTTTGTGATTTGCATATTCAACATGACTTGATGCACTTCATTAGATCTGCAACTTCTTGTGAGTTAATGTCATAAGATGCTTATATTAATTCGTAAGCCTCTCATGCTTTACCTCCTTTTTTCTTCTTAGGTTCCAGGGTTAGCTGTAGTTATTGTAGGCAGCCGGAAAGATTCCCAAAGCTATGTGAATATGAAAAGAAAAGCATGTGCTGAAGTAGGGATCAAGTCCTTTGACATAGACCTTCCTGAGCAAGTGTCTGAAGCTGAACTCATTGGGATGGTTCATGAGTTAAATTCAAACCTTGATGTACACGGTGGGTTACTTACAAATTGACTAAACTTTTTTTATTTCATAAATGAGTCCATAATAAGAGATCCCATTTTTTTCATCGGGCCCGGGTAGAGACCAAAGGTCTTGAGCAACCGGTCCGCCAGAACAACTCAAAAGATAAAGAAGTATCGTTAATTTCTTCAGGCTCGTTCTAAGTTTGAAGTACCATTTGTACAAATAAGAATCCCCTTCGTTACATGATTTCTTCTTCATATAGATTAGATATAGGATCTATGGGGCAATTACTTAGAAATACATTTTGTGCAACAGCCCTTCCTATCTGATAGAAAAGGATCCTATGATCTTGAATTGATCTTACTTGGGATCGCAAATCCCAAGTTTGTCTATGAATAGCAGATCTAATTATAGAAATAACAACATGAAAAATCATGTACTTTGGTTGTCTCAGTGGTCAATCATTTTATTTTGAACAGTCAATTGTGTTAATAGGGATACTGGTTCAGCTACCCTTACCAAGGCATATAAATGAGGAGAAAGTTTTGAGTGAAATCAGCATTGAGAAGGATGTAGATGGTTTTCATCCTCTAAACATTGGCAAGCTTGCTATGAAAGGCAGAGATCCTCTTTTCCTTCCCTGCACCCCAAAGGCAATGCTTTTGGTTCTGAAACTTTTCTAGTACAATTTACTTGGAAGCTTTCTTGCAATTAGGTGATCACCTCTCTGATGATCAGTTTCTTCTAGCATGCAGGGTTGTCTTGAACTTCTATCACGAAGCGGTATAACTGTAAAGGGCAAAAAGGCAGTTGTTGTGGGTCGTAGCAACATTGTTGGATTACCAGTTTCACTGCTGCTTCTAAAAGCAGATGCAACGGTTACAATAGTCCATTCGCGTACTGACAGTCCAGAACATATCATACGAGAAGCTGACATAATTATTGCAGCAGCAGGACAAGCAATGATGGTAACTGATGGTTATTCTCGCTTTTCCTAGTCAATTAAGAAAAAATTTTCAAGGATCCTTTCCTTTACATTAATTTCAAATAGAAAGGTGCTGTTTGGCTTTGTATAGTTCATTTAGGTGTGTAATGAATCCCAGATCAAAGACAGCTGGATTAAGCCTGGCGCAGCAGTTATAGATGTAGGAACAAACGCCATTGATGACCCAAGTAAGAAGTCAGGTTATAGGCTAGTGGGAGATGTTGACTTCAAGGATGCGAGCAAGGTAGCCGGGTGGATCACCCCTGTTCCTGGTGGTGTGGGTCCAATGACTGTTGCAATGCTACTCAGAAACACCATGGATGGTGCAAAGCGGGTGATCATTCAGTAAAGCCCCTTTTTCCTTGGTGCTCTTCTTATTTGGTCAAAAGCTCAGCCCTTTTTCTCCAGTTTAAGTTTATGTTATTGCACAATTTAACTGATGCTTTTGTAGCAAATGAGTTATATCGTGTAATAAATCAATTTATAAGCATATCGCCTTTTGTTTATGCTGTGCTTATTATTGTCAGTTCATTTTGCTGTTGCTTTATCCTTGCTTCTCCCCTAGAAGAGACGAATGGCATTAGCGAATTCAATAATTTGTCAAGCTTCAGCTTTGGCGATGACTGTCAATAATAAAAAAAAAAATATAATTAACAGAGCTCAAGGAACTGACTAACTAGACTGAGAATAATGCCTCGGTAGCTCTCCAAGGTCATTATTCAGGCCCTTTATCAGTCGAATACATCCAGGTAGTTTCAAGGCAATTTGTTGTCTTTACTCGTTTTTTTGTTTTGATTGGTTTGACAATTGAGATTCAAAGCAGAACCATGATACATGTGTGCTGGGGAAGCTTAGTCCTTATACATGTGAGCATGGAGAAGGTTTCGTCACGCCACGACAAGATTGATTGGCAATTATTGTACGAAACCTTACGATGGGGAATCATGTTCTAGAGTTCGGAGAACAACTCTGACAATGGTCGCTGGACACACTTCTGATCCTATCCAACATGGAGAAAGGGACGTAGCTACATTTTCATCTACAAGCTATTGACATCCTTGCAAAGTTGCAACCCCTATTAAATGATGATTTGAGACTTGAGTTTCCGTCTGAAGACAAAGACTGAAGTTTTGGTATCTCCAGTTATCGTGCAGTCGTCACTCAGAAGTCTTTACACAACATCCAGTTTACAGCTAACTTGTGACAACCAAAAGTAGACACCATTCGGCGATATTATCTCACCCGATCAAATGAAATGACTTCTGAACTTTTACATCTTCTGAACTTTTACATATACCTTTTATTAGTTTATGCGCTTGCAGCCAATTTATTTTGGTTGTAATTTTATTTGTATGATATTATTATTATTCAATAAAAAGTATTATTTATCTTTGTGTATTTGTTAATTATTTAATTATTAATCATAAAGATAAAATCTATGAAATAATTATTATGCAATTAAAAATTATAATGTGATTATAATTATGAGATTCGAAGTGCATGTTTTTATATTATTCCTAAAATATTCCTAGTCATAGTTTCATCAAGACGGGGTATTGATGAAATAGTTAGACTAGCACATGTTTGTTTCTTTCTTATGAAGAAAGTAATTGATCTCATAAATTAAAGTGTGGAGACACTTAA
>JAOTAY010000009.1:16805322-16817669 GCA_025629805.1 Erythroxylum baracoense | reverse complement strand
TAGGGATCAAATATGAGATATTTGATTTTATTAAAATTAAATTAATTATAATTAGAATTTGATTTTAATTATAATTAGAGATATTTAATTTTAATAAAAGACTCATGATTTTTCTATAAATACGGAAAAGTTTTTAGAAGCTAACATTTCTGTCTTTTTTCTCTCAAAGAGTTGGGAATTGCCCTGTGGATACTATCAAAGGCTGGACGCTTGAATAACTCGTGATTGATCGATTGGAAAACTTTTTCAAAGATTTTCAACAAGAAAGCGAAGAAGGTACAATTTCGAAATCGTTTTTGTTTTTATTCAAGTTTTACAATTATCGGGATCCGTAAAAAATTTTATTTTTCGTTTCGTCCATGATTCGATCAAAATTGGATTCCAATACTTCCCACATGCAAACGGATTATGTGGAACTTGGGAACTGGAAAAGAAAAAAGGGTCAAAGTAACAATACGAAGACACTGACTTTTATAGTACGTAACTATCCACGGAAAATTACTAATCTGCAGCAAACATGTATCCAAGGTCGCGGGCTATCAGGCTAATGAGGTATATATGCCACCATCAATAGAATATACGTGGAAGATTTACAGAGGAAATAACTTAAACGGAAAAACTACCAATCCCACCACCTTACGTTGTATCCTTCCAATCTAAAGCGGGTCGCATGCAAATAGAATACTAGAGGCTTTAGCATGGTTTACTTGATCAAGCTTTTGAATAAAACCACGGCTCACGCCACGGGTTTATCTTGATTTGATCTTTTGTCAAGTTGCAAAAGTATCAGAATCAACAGTTGGCTTATCAGTATCAGCAGTTGGCTAATAATTGCAATATATATATATATGTGTGAGGTTGCTTACCTCTGTTTAGTGGCCATATAAATGAGATTACTTAGCTCTGTAAACATTAAAGAAGTACCCCTCATTAATGGTAAGGATCATGTGGTGACAAACTATTAGGCTACCAAACGGATAGTTTTGCCCTAATATGAAGTTAATAATTTTTGTTCTTTCTAGTACATTGGAGAGATTTATCTGTCTGTTCCCATTTAGTAATGCAAAGAAAAAATTATTAAGAAAGCGTAGGTACTCCTGAAATTATGTATCCTATCCTTACAAAATGAAATTCTCATCACATGAAAAATCTGAGAAGAAAATAAAAACATCAACATTAGAAAAGACCAAGTCAATATTTCTGTCCTAGAAGTGCAATTAGTTTATATATGCTGACAGAAACATGACCTAAGGGGAAAATGAAAGGGATTCATATGGGAAAAGAATCTGAAATCTGAAAATTTAGACATCAAATATTGTTGCCGAACTTGAGGAGTATTCGTGATAGTGATAATTTCAGATGACGAACAACACGATATGGTCAAAAATATTTTTTTTCTTAGATTATTATATTCGCTAAATTATGACATGCATATACATATGTTATCAAGATTTATGCTTCGTCAAGCTTAAGATTATAAATTCGTGGTCCACTAAATCAATTAATGATTCCAAAATAATTCTTGAGCACGGAATTGAATTGGGGCATTCGTCCATTTCCTGGTGTAGGCATTGACAAATAAGTACTATATAAACTAACGAATGCCCCTTCATGGAGGTATCAAATAATCTCTGGTTATATTAACATCTCTAAAAATGGCGACATCCGAAATTTTCTCTGTCTTGGCTTCTCTTGTTCTGTTGGCCCCTGCCCTTGTGCATTCTAATAATGCTTACTGCGGCCCTATCGAGGCCAGCGACAAGGACCGTTTACAGTTCGCTCTGAACTTGGAGTTCTTCGAAGCAGAATATTTCTTGAATGGTGCCACGGGTAAGGGGCTTGACTATTTTGAGCCAGAATTCGCACAAGGTGGTCCTCCTCCAGTTGGAGCTCAGAAGGCTAACCTTGACCCTGTAACTTATCGCATAATCGAGGAATTTGGTTACCAAGAAATTGGTCATCTAAGGTTATCAATGTTTATGATTAAAGTAGATGTCCGTGTGCATGCTTCCTCTGTTTATTCTGTATTTTGTTGTGTCTGATGCAGTACTGTATATCATTGATCGTTTTCAGGGCTATTTTAAAAACATTTGGTGGAGTTCCAAGACCTTTGTATGACCTCAGCCGTGAAAATTTTGCTAAAGTATTCGACCAGGCAATTGGCTACAAGCTGCATCCTCCGTTTGATCCTTACTACGACTCAATCCACTATCTTTTGTCGTGCTACGTGATTCCCTATGTGGGACTGGTAGGATATGTGGGCACCATTCCAAACCTAGCCAACTACACTTCCAAAGCGGTAAGAACCTCTTAAAAGAAAAGCTTACAGTTTCATCCATGTCATTCTTATATGATTAAATCTTCCGAATGTTATTCGGATGCAGCTTGTTGCTGGCCTCTTAGGAGTAGAGTCCGGACAAGATGCGGTGATAAGAGCGTTACTGTACGAGAAAGCTTACAACAAGGTGTACCCTTATAACATCACAGTGGCAGAGTTCACAATCGGAATTTCTAGGCTCAGGAATTCCCTTGCCAAATGTGGAATCAAAGACGAAGGTCTGATTGTACCTCTGTACCTCGGAGCAGAGAATAGGACTGAAAGCAACGTCTTATCAGCGGATACAAATTCACTTTCTTACAGTCGTACACCACCTGAAATTTTAAGGATACTCTATGGAACTGGCAGTGAGTACAAGCCCGGTGGGTTTCTTCCTGAGGGTGGAAATGGAAAAATAGCCAGGAGTTATCTTCAAAAAGCCTAAAGGATTACTTGCCAGTACTCCACACAACAATTCTGCAAAAACTCAATAAATTCTAGGACAAGGTTTATACTCTGTACTAGATAAGGTTGTGCTTGGACTATTTTGCTTCTTCATTAGTTTTCCTTGTGTTGCGGAGATACTATAGTATGAACTGAAAATAAAGAGACACGTCATTGGTCATAAAAAAATTATCAGTTGTCCTCTTACCGAAATCTTTGAAAAAGTTTGAGTTTCGTTGTCCAATCACAAAAGGGATGATTGTTTGGTTGACACCATGTGATCATTGCTATTTCTTGCAAGCTTTGTATGTTATGATACATAAGATTTAGGTGTTCTACTTACGTTGGTAAACCTTCACAACCTAATTGATTATCTCTATATATATATATATATATATATATATGAAGTTTTAAACATTATTAGAAAGCAATAGAATAAAAGGGTGGTGTCGATCACTAAAAAAATAACAAAATTTATGTAAAACTTCAGTTTGAAGCAAACTTTAGTTTTTGATTAAAAAGTTTCTAAATTTTAGTATTAATTGTAACACATTGTCAAGTAAAACATTAACTTTTGTTATTTCTATGACAATTTAAGACTATATTGGTTTAAGTAGTTTAGCAAAAAAAAACAAAATTTCTCATTTTTTGTTATAAAACATTTAAACAAAGGTTCAACTGGTATTAGTTTGTCATAAAATCAGCTAAAGATTGAATAAAATTAAAGAATTTAAAATATGAATAAAAAAGATTGTCTTTATCAATAAAAAAATTAAAGTTTAATTAAAAAAGAGACTGTTAATTAAAATTTTATTTATTTATATTAGTTTATAAGAACTTATTGATTAATAAAAATTGACTAATTAATTAATAAAATGATTAATTTTTTATAATAAAAATTATTAAAATAAATCTAGCTGAAAAGTTTGTATGTGTGCCTTCTTAGTGACGCAGTTAAAACCTGAATCTAAAATTTAAGTCGTATTGTGATTAAGATAATAAGTGCCCAATTTGGTACCAGCAGAGGATGTCTTACTCGTCCAAGGAGTTTGTTAAAAATAGCGCAAGTGATTCAATCTCATCATGCTATTCGCTACTGCCAAATGGAGCGGATAGGCTTTACAGGTGACTTTAAAGAACCAACAAAAAATGGGGAGGGAAGGTCGGCCATGCAAAGATGAAAGGTCATGCTATTGAAATGACGATTAGAAAGAAAAAAAAAACAGAAATGAATTTGGTTACTTGATTGAGGGCGTTACGAGGTATAAGGCCAATGAGCGGACATAAAACATTGAAAAGTGCAAATTCTTGACACTTGTGTCAACGGAGTTGTGGTGTCCTTTAAAAGAACGTGGCAGGCTCATAATCATACTTCATATACGTATCTCAAAAACATACGAAGGATATTTTTGAGAGATGGAACTTGTCTGAATCGACCAAACTTGTAGACACAGAAACAACCTGAAAAAAACCGCATACCCCACCACCAATACGTTACATGGTTCCCAGTTTCAGATGGGGCTGCATAGATGATCTAGAATAGTTTACGTAACCAAGGTTTTGACTAAAACCAAAGCACAGGCTACATGTATAGATAGTATTCATCTGGTTTTGATCTTTCGTCAAATAGCAGGAGTCTTATAATCACCAGTTGGCTAACAATTATTGTATCCACGAGGTTACTTAGCTTTTTAAACGTTGAAAGTGTACCGCTCCAGGGTAGGGCTAAGGACCCATGTTCATTATTACCAACTTTGAAATGATTGCTTTCAAAATGAAATTCTCATAATTCCAAAATACTGATAAGAAAATGAAAAATCTGGACATTGGTAAGACCAAATCAAAATTTATGCTTCTAGAACTGCAAATAATTTTTGTTCAAATAAACAGATGAGAGGAATTCAGGTGAGGATTTGTAGTCTGAAACCTTACACAATGAATATATAGTATTTAATTGCTTTCCTTGGACCCAAAGAAATGATAAAGAGTGCCTCCACGTTGGTTTTAAACAAAAAACGAGAGAAAGCTGAACAGAGATACAAAAAAGGGCACACGCATGGAGATTTACCATTCATATTTATATATATATACAAAGTAAAAAGTAGGTAACTATGCTTCCTGCTCCATCAATTTGTCTCCCTAATTTCAAGTAGATTAACAAATTATTAAATATAGTTGCTATTCATATTTATATATACATACAAAGTACAAAGCAGGTAACTATGCTTCCTGCTCCATCAATTTGTCTCCCTAATTTTAAGGAGATTAACATATTAGTAAATATAGTTACAAAAAGTCATTTCATTCTCCACCAAATCTTACACTGACAACAAAAAAAACATCATTGTCTTAACACTCCTCCTAGATGTTTTTGTTGGAAACATCGACTTTAAATCACCGGTGTCGTTAACTTTGTGCCCACCTGTTCCTTATAATATCCAACCATTCAATAATTGAGAGAGAGAAAAATTACATGGGCCGGATGTTGTTGAGAACATGGGGCACGTGTTTTATGACACAGGTGATTTGAAGCCGGAAACACCAAGCTTGAGTCTCAATGTTTCAAACTTTTTCTTAGGTAATGCTTTGTCAAAATATTTGCAGTTTGAAATGCTGATTTGCAATGATTCAAGCTTATTTCTTTCTACCTTTTAGCCTCTCTTACAACATGATATTTAATTTTGATGTGTTTAGTTTTGCCATAAAATACATGATTTTTGGCCATAGCCACTGCTGATTGATTGTCACAGAACACCTATGTTGTTGCTTCAAATCATTCAACCAAATGGCCTGGTTGATAACAGCTGCAACAGCTATATACTTAGCCTCAGCTATTGATTGTGCAACAAATTCTTATTTCTTTGAATTCCAACTGAATGTCTTCATCATTTGAAATTTGAAACCCTTCAGGTTGTTCAACATAAATGTCTTCTTCAAACAAACCATTCAAGAAGGTTGATTTCACATCAAGTTGGAAGATTTTCCAACCATTTTGAGCTGCAAAGGCTACTAGCAGCCTTATTATGTCATATCTTGCAACTGGAGCAAATGTGTCTGTAAAATCAACACCATACTCGTATGAATAACCCTTGATAACCAATCTTGCTTTGAGTTTGTTAATAGAATCATTTGAATTGTGCTTAATTCTAAAAACCCATTTTTCATCAATTACTTTTTTGTTTTCAAGTTTATCAACCAAACTCCAAGTCTCATTCTTTTCAATCATATTCAGCTCCTCCTGCATTGCTGCTCTCCATTCATCAGATTTTTTGGCTTCAATATAATCTGAAGGCTCCAATATAGCTGTATTGCAACTGTCATAAATTTCAGCCAAGGATCTAGTGCCTCTCACATAAACTTTAATATTTGAATCTAAATTTTCTTCAACGTCAACTTGATCATAAGAAATGCCAACTTGTTGTTGACTTCTACCAGTAGACTCGACTTAATTCCTGTCCCAATTCCACATTACACTCCCATCAAACTTCACATTCCTACTTACTAACACTTTTCCTGTCTCAACATGAAAGATTCTACAACCTTTTGAAACGGTGCTATACCCCACAAAGATCCCTACTTCAGTTTTCTTATAAAGCTTATCTCTTTTGATATCTGGTGCATGAATGTAACATAAGCTCCTGAATGTCCTGAGATGCTCTACATTAGGTTTAACACCATGCCAAGCCTTAAATGGAGTTTTATTTTTCACAGTTGGAATTTTGTTCAGCAAATACACTATCCTATTAACTGTTTATGCCTAAAAACTTTTAGGCAACCCCTTCTCATAAAGTAAACACCTTGCCATCTCCATGACTGTTTTGTTTTTTCTCTCACTTACTCCATTTTGTTGAGGAGAGAAAGTGACAGTCAGCTGATATTCTATTCCAACTTTAGCACAAAATCCATCAAACTTGTTTGATGTATATTCAGACCCGTTATCAGATCTTATCACCTTAATGCTGCAATTTGCTTGGTTTTCCACCAAAGCTTTAGACTTATAAAAAACATAAGCTACCTCTGATTTTTGCTTCAAGAAATAAACCCAACACATCCTGTTATAATCATCTATGAACAAGATGAAAATTTTGCTTCCATTTAGTGAGGGTCTCTTCATTGGTCTACACATATCAGTATGGATCAATTGTAGCCTTTCAGAAGCTCTCCAGGCTCCATTAGTAGGAAATGGCAATTTACTACTAAATTGACAAGCTTGACATTCATTCTTTTCTTCACAAATGATGGGAAAGTTTTGAGTTAAGCTTTTGTGAAGTAAGTTTTTGAGTGCAACATAATTAAATTCCCCAAATCTCTTGTTCCATAAAATAGATTCATTGACCACTGTAGTGCTTACATACAAATTAGTCTCTTTCCACTTAACAAGAAGGCCTTTATCTCTCATTTTTATAGTCATCAATTCACAACCATTATGATCAACAATGGTGCATTACATATTATGAAAATGCAAGGAGTAATTCTTCTTAATCATTTGACCCTCACTAGGTAAACTCAAATTAATTTCATGCAAAAACAACACAATAGATATGTATTTGATACCTGTAGGCATGGTAATAGGTCGGGCTGGACTCGATCTGACTATAACCCAACCCGACCCTGCCAAGGAAGAAGGTAGCTGGCCGGGCTTAATTTTTAACAACATTTTAATATATATTTATTTAAAATTATCATATTTATTAAAAATATGTAGTTATGATAATATTGTTATAATTATTCCCCACAAACAAATGAATTTAACTTCAATTTTATAATTTTATTATAACATTTAATTATAATGTAAATATAAAAAAGTTAATTGATGTTGTTGTTGTAAATTATGTACTTTAAATAATAATTATACATGTAACTTTTAGTTATTATTGATTTAATGATTTTTTTACTTTTATAAATATTATCGTATCTCTGCGACGAAAGAAAGCATAAAATTTTTTATATTCGCATTTGCATGTAAAAGAGTATAAAGTTTAAATTATTGTAATAATATTGTCCTTTTATATTATATCTATTATTAAATAATCATTATAAAATTTATATTTTTATTACACATATTAAAATAAATTAATATCATAATCAATCTTAATGCATTTAAACTTTTATATTTTATATTTCATATTTACCCAATACATACATTATGCATATGTGTATTTATATGAATCTTAAAATGAATCAATCACTTTATTATGCCTATATGTATTTATATAAGTTTTAAAATGAATCAATCACTTTTGCACTACTAATATATCCATGTCAAAAGAATATCAAAACAATATAAAAGTAATTGTACTAATATATCCATGTCAAAAGAATATAAAAACAATATAAAAGTAATTGTAATTGAGTTTTAAAAACATATATTGATATAGCTATTATATTGAAAATAGCTATTATTTTATTAAAACTAGAATACATTTTATAAATACTATTGATAATTTAATACATTTTTATAAATTATTATATTTATTAGATAAGTTATAAACATATGTGTTTGAATTCTTAAATTATTGTTAATCCTAATATATCAATTTCAAAAGAATATAAAAGTAATTGAGTTATAAAAACATATATTGATATATCTCTTATATTGAAAATAACTATTATTTTATTAAAACTAGAATACATTTCATAAATATTTTTGATAATTTGATGTGTTTTTATAAATTATTATGTTTATTAAATAATTTATAAACATATACATATATGTTTGAATTCTTAAGTTATTTTTGAATCTATTATATCAATTTCAAAAGAATATAAAAGTAATTGAGTTATAAAAACATTTATTGATATAGCTCTTATATTGAAAATAACTATTATTTTATTAAAACTAGAATACATTTCATAAATACTTTTGATAATTTGATACGTTTTTATAAATTATTATGTTTATTAAATAATTTATAAGCATATACATATATGTTTGAATTCTTAAGTTATTTTTAATCTAATGTATCAATTTCAAAAGAATATAAAAAGATTATGAAAGTAATTTTAGTTATAAAAACATACATTAATATAGCTATATTTTAAGAGATTACCATAATCATTATAATATGTAGCTATGATAATATTGCTAGAATTATTCCTTATAAACAAGTGAATTTAATTTCAATTTTGTAATTTTATTATAATAATTAATTATAATGTAAGTGTTAAAAAACTACAAATTTAAAAGTTCTAAAGTTGAATTACTTGATTTGAATTTTGTTAAACATATGATTATATAATTAATTAGAAATTTTAATTTAATTGATTAGGAATTTGTAGGAAAATTCATTAAGTTAATTATAGTTAAGAATTTCAATTCAATTAATTATGAATTTCAATTTTACTTAAATCATATATTAATTATTAAAAAAGAGAAATGGTAAAACTAAATTCATTAACTATTTAAGTATAGTAATCATTACTATTCACGAATGATTATCCAAATATTTTTACAGAAAATGATACAATGTACAAAAATTATGATAATACGGTGGTTATGACAGATAGACAAAGCTTAGACACTGGATACTGGAGACTGGAGTGAGAGAGCAGTTAATCTTTGTACTTGTTGCTAGGATCGTTAACAGTTTGGATTAAATCATCTGTATGTACAAACATTATATTCAGTAATGTAGTATTAAAATTAAAAGGATATTTCGGAGATGGTAATATTTAATAAATGATTAAATATATCTTCATCTTTATATATTTGATCAAAATAACGTGGAATTTGGTCAATTATGTTTACCTCCTCTGTATTAATATCTGTGGCGGTATTAACGGAAAAATAAAAACACAATATTAAGTAAGATAATATAAAAATAGATAAAATTGATATATTAAAAAGAAAAGAATTTACCATCAATATCTTCATCATTTAACCAACTTTGGGCACACATATGGGCTTCCACAATATGAGAATGAAGTCGAACATTATAAAGAGAAATAACCTGACCACTAGTACTAAAGACAGATTTCGAAGCAACGGTGGATGCTAAAATAGCCAATAAGTCTCATACGATCACTTGCATGATCGGAAAAGCATTTCCAAAACTGCTTCCACCATGATAATATATTAAACTACTCACCTTCAATTTCGGGCAAACAATGTTCCGTTAAATATTAACAAACTTGACATACATTCTTTTCTTCACAAATGATGAAAAAGTTTTGAGTTAAGCCTTTGTGATGCAAGTTTTTGAGTGCAACATAATTAAAGTGCCCAAATCTCTTATCCCACAAAATAGACTCATCAACTGCTGTGGTGCTTACATACAAATTAGTCTCTTTCCACTTAATAGAAAAGCCTTTATCTCTCATTTTTACAGTCATCAATTCACAACCATTTTGATCAATCATGGTGCATGACATATTATGAAAATGCAAGGAATAAATCTTCTCAAGCATTTGATCCACACTAAGTAAACTCAAATTAACTTCAGGCACAAATAACACACCAGATATGTATTTGATACCTGTTTAAGTCTTAACAACAATAACTCCTTTGCCTTAACATCAACAAGTTTTCCATTTCCAATCATCACTTTTGACTTTTATGACTAATCTAGTTCCCTAAAATTGCTCAAATCAGGTGTCAAGTGATTGTTCCAACCATTGTCAACAAGCCAAGTATTAGTAGAGCCACTTTTTGTATAATATATAGCAACAAATAATTCTTCGACCTGATGTTGCTACTGATTTTCTGCCACTTGTGCCTGTTGTCTTTACTAATCAATTTTTTCTTGCATACCCTCTCCACATGGTTAAATTGCTTGCACGATCTACATTGCACACCTAGCCTAAACCAACAATAATTCTCGGAATGACCATTTTTTTCATAGTGAGGATATAGAAGATATTTCTTTTGTCCTTCATTCTTCTCTTTATCCTTCTTTTCACCAGGTTGCTTCTTCTCTCCACCTTAAGCTTTTCCCTTTTGTCTTGCAAGGAAAGCCTCTTCAATAGTCTTTTCTTGTCTCATTGATCTCCTTTACTCTTAGGCTTGAAAGGTATGAACAAGATCAGACAAAGAGATTTTAGTTAAATCTTTTGAGTCCTCAAGAGAAGAAATTTTGGACTCAAATCTTTCAGGGAAGCTCACAAGAACTTTGTCAATAACTCTTTGATTTGATAGATCCTCTCTAAGAAGCCTAGTTTTATTAACAACTTCCATGAGCATGTCTGAATATTCTCTGAAGGTTTCATAGTCCTTCATCCTCAAAACTTCAAATTCCCTTTTTAAGTTTAGAATTTGCATTTGCTTTATTCTTTCACTTCCTATATACATTTCCTTTAGCTTATCCTAAGCTTCTTTTGGAGTTTCACAAGCCATAATCCTTGTGAAAATTGATTCTGAGACTGTAACCTGGATATAAGACAAAGCTTTTGGAGTTGTTGCAACTTCTTCTTCATGAGCCCTTATTTGGTTGAGAGTTGGATTGTTTCCCAAAGGCTGTGGTTGCCTTTCAGTTTCAACCCATTACTATAAACCAAGACCACTCAAGTAAGTTTTCATCTTAACAACCCAAGCTTAATAGTTTTCACCATTAAAAATTTGGAGTGCAGGAGCCATAGCATTGTTGGAAGCCATGGATTTGAAGTCTAAAATTTTTAGGACCTTTTGAGGAGAAACCTCACTTTTTTTTCCCTCTTCGTAAGTCACAAACACAAGCCCTCTAAGATTAGAGCAGCTCTGATACCATTTGTTGGTTTTAAACAGAAAACTAAGGAGGAGAGAAAGCAAAACAAAGATACAAAAAAGGGCACATACACAGAGATTTGTTATTCATATTTATATATACATACAAAGTTCAAGGAAAGTAATTATCCTTATTGCTCCATCAATTTATCTCCCTAATTTTAAGAAGATTCACAAATTAGTAAACATAATTACAAAAAGTCATTTCATTATCCACCAAATCCTATACTGACAATAAAATCATAACTACCTTAACACCCCAGTAGCTACTGGTGCTAAACCAGATGAGAGTAATAATTTTAGTTTTTGAAAAATAATGTGAAACAGCCATGACAAAGATCAATTCTATTTTCCTTTGAAGTATTAAAGTCAGAAGATATGTTTTATTCATAATTATGCAATATGAAGACCAAAATTATAGAATATGATCGAATCTATGGTCAAAATCAATAAATGATTCCACAATAATTCATGAGCACCCTATAGCACCTAATTAAGTTGTTTATCCCTTTCCTAGTATAGATGTTTAATAAATTAAGTACTATATAAATTGGTGATTGCCTATTCATGCAGGGACCAAACAGTCCTTGGTAAGATTAATAGCTCCAGAAATAGTGACATCCAATAACAAGTATTGCTGGAACCCCTCTCTGGGCGGGTCACAGGCCCGACGTCCTACGTGACATCTGGACGCGTGTCCCACGGGAGAGAGATTCCCCACAAGTGATACTTAAAACGAACAAACTCATTTAATTTACCTCCGTACAGAATTTAGATAAATCACAAAAAAATATTCAATAAGTGTTGACCTCGGGAAAAATGCGTGGTGGGATCGTAAATTAAGCATATACATTAAAATAAGACAATCAGGAACAAAAATTTCAGAAA
>JAOTAY010000009.1:16777945-16803538 GCA_025629805.1 Erythroxylum baracoense | reverse complement strand
TAAACATTATAATAATTATTAAATTAAAAATTACATTTAGTCACTAAATACTATTAGCTACCAAATGAAATTCGTCACAAAAACTAATTCACTATTTATGAAAAACGTCGGTAAAAAGTTTTTGCTACAACAAAAATTTCATAGCTAAATCTTTTTTGCTAGAAAAAATAAATCGTCACTAAACAATATTAGCGACCAAACATACTTACTCACAAAATATTTTTACCTACATTTAAAAAACGTCTCTAAAAATATTTGCCTACAGGATGAATTAGTAGCTAAAAGTTTTTTGCTACTAAAATAAAATCGTCACTAAAAATAAATACCGACGCATAAGTTTTTGTAGGAAAAGACTTTTCTCTACCAAATGTAAACCTTGCGCAAAACTATTACCGACGATTCTTTTAATCGTTGGTAATACATTTTTCTGACGAAATTAGTTTGTCGCAAAAATATTTTGGTGTCGACTTCTGTTAAACGTCGCTGATGTTATTTTGCTACTGGGATTCAGCGACGACTTAGGCGATGAAATGAAATCGTCACACATTAGTAATTGCGACGATTTTTCCTTCTTTAGCGACGATTTTTTTGTTATAGTGACATGGCATGCAATTTTCTCACGAAATGGAAGTAATAAAGAAAATAATAGGAGAAATAAAATTACAAAATTTCCGTAGTTTGTGACATGCGTTCATGGATAATGAAATATATTTTGTATTACTATAAGAAAGATGATATAAAGAGAAATATGATAATAACTATAACTTACAAAGCTCTTAATGAGTTATTTATAGATTAGATTTATATGTAAAAGTCAAGGGAACTTCATTTCTATAAAATTTTAAGATCATAAACTTTTATTTCTACATATTTCTGATTTTAGTGAATTTCTTTTTTTTACAGATGTTTAAGGTCAGTAAAATTCTATTTCTATCAAAATTCAAGACATATTTCACAATGATCCACGTCAAGTTGAATTCTTCAATGTATAACTAAGAATCACCCCATGTCATACAAGCTCTTAAAGACTTCAAACTATGTGAATATTTACTAAGTCCAAATTATGCTTAAACTTTCTGCAAATAATGATTTTGTTAGCATATCTAGTAGGCTCTTAACTATGGCTATCTTTTATTTAGAAAGCATCTTATTCTCATTAACATCTCGACTAAAGTTCAACATGATATCAATATACTTTAATCTTCCATGATAAGTAGCATTTTTAGCCAGGCTTGGTGCACTATGAATATCATAGTAAATAACAAAGTTTTGTATGTCCATATCCAAATTATCAACAAGACCATACAATAATAAACCTTTTTTGTTCACTTTTGTTAAGGACATATTACTTTACTTCTATTGTCGACAAAGTAACTATTGGTTGAATGCTTTCCAATTGACTGTACATCTAAATTGGGTAAATATAAAACATGTTAATAATTTCCTTCCCAAGAGATAGACAGCTATATAACTAGTTGAACTATTAGAATTATAAACTAAGAAAATATTGCTCATACCTCTCAGGTATCACATAATCTACTTACATCTTTCTACTAAGCTTCTCAGGTTTACTCATAAATATGCTTATCACACTAATTAAATGTGTTATATCTGGTCTTCTACATACCATAACATACATTAGATTCTCCATTGCACTGATAATGAACTTGCTTTATGTAATCCATCTCATTGATAAAAGGTATAAGTTCCCATATCTCGTTCTTATATAAAGACCACATCTCCTCGTTTATAGCAACTAACCATTTTGATGCTTCTTTACTATCAACTCCATCTCTATAAGTCTTTGGTTCATCACCATCTATATTCTTAGCTACCATTAAGGAATAAGCTAGAAGAATAGTTTCACTAACATCAATACAAGGAATAAGCCACAAGAATAGTTTCTCCAACATCAATACAAGCTAAAAACCTTATAAGTTTCTTGATTTCTCTTCTTTTCCTCCTTGGTACTATACTTTATGTAGATTGTTCCTCATGCACATTTATGGACAAATTTACCATTATTCTACTTAGAGTTTCAATTTTAAACTCTACATTCTAGTCAACACCTTAAGCCTTTTTCCTTTAAGTCTAGTAGCATACCTTAAAATGTGCATTGTATTGCCCTAAGATCTAGCTCATCGTCATCAACATGACATAAGTAAGGCAATTAAATATTCTTAAGCTAGAATAATCGGAGGGATTACTATAACAAACATCTTAAGGAGATTCAAATTTTATTGATGCCTTAATATACCTTCCTTCTTATAGATCCCATCAAATGACTTATTATAAAAATCTAAACTATTATCCATTTTGAATGTTTTGACTTATCTTTTGGTATATTTTTCAACTGTTTTCTTTCACTCTTTTAGCTTTCCAATCAATTTATTGAATTTGATAAAATAACTACATCCTTTATAGGATTAAACTAGATATATGCCTCATAAATCAAAATGAATATAATCGAGAATACTAGTAGAAGTGCTTTTACCAAAATAAAATTTGATTATCATCTAATTGCTAAAAGCATAAGACTTGTATAAATTTATCTTCCTTGTCACATTTTCATCTAAAAACCCTTTCTTACTTAATATCTCAAGTCCTTGCTCACTTATGTCACTTAGTATATAATGTCATAACTTCATACTATGATCATTTTGCCCTAATGATTGAGACATACCTATCGATCCTATTACTGTCTTTCCCATTAAAATAG
This sequence comes from Erythroxylum baracoense, assembly GCA_025629805.1. Lineage (NCBI taxonomy): Eukaryota > Viridiplantae > Streptophyta > Magnoliopsida > Malpighiales > Erythroxylaceae > Erythroxylum > Erythroxylum baracoense. The sequence continues at coordinate 16,800,819 of JAOTAY010000009.1, read as the reverse complement.
ATGTCATGTTGTAATTTTTCTTTTACCACAATCAATATACCCTTTACCACCTTAAGTTGCCCATCATCATAAAAAAACTTATACCCTTAAAGTACCAACATAATCAGATTCTTCTAAAGCTTAGTAACCTACCATGCATTCAATGTTTTATCAATCCCATCATGTATTTGGATTTAAATTGAACCATTACCTTTGACAACACTCTCTCCATCATTACCTAATCTTATAGTAACATTCCATTCTTTAAAAGAACATATTCAATCCTTATTCAATGTTATATGATAAGATGAGTTAGTGTTTACCACCCACTAATTTGTAGAATCATAATTTCTAACCCTTAAAACATCACTACCTTATCCATCCTCTTCATTGGAATCTTTTGGACTATAGCAATACTTAATGTTCCATTTATTTTTGTTCTCTCATTTCTCTTCTTACATTGTGAATAGTCACTTATAAAATTCCCTTTCTCTTTATAGTTATAACATTAAACATCTTTAGCCTTCAATTTAGACCGTGATTTTCTTTTGTTTCCTATCATTTATATACTTTCTAACATTTCAAATATTGATTTTGATATAAATGATTCATAAGTGATCTCTTCTGGCACTTATTTTCAACTTGTTTCCATTGCGAAGTAGCAGTATTCATCAACTACCTCTCTTAAGACCTCATCCCCTAAACCTAACAATATTATGGCTTTTCCCCTTGACAACATATCTTTCTTCTCCAACACTCTTAAATTCTCTAGCAACTTTTATTGTCCTTCAAGCACTACTATACATCCCTATTGAAAAAATCTAGCAAATAATCTAGCAAATCAAATATTTTTAATGTATAAGATGAAGACAAGTGTCATAATCCCTATTATAAAAAATGATACCACTCTTATGTACCTACTCAGTTCATCTTAGTAAGGTAGGAAATTAAATAATGAAAATGAGCTGTGGAGATAAGATCGGCCACGCAAAGATGAATTGTATACCTAATACCACACGATAGATAAACTGATGATGTTGACATGTTATTGAAATGACTTTTCTCCATTAATTTTGAAACTTTTAAATCTTCGAATACAAAGCTAATGGATTCTTTGCCACAGGAGGAACGGACAGGATTGCTAGGTGTTATCTCCACTTATCCTAAAGTTACTTCCAACTTAAACCTATAAAGAAAGAAAACCAATATAGAAGTTATACTTTAGTTAGATCAGTGTGCTTGTTCCCTCGAGAAATTTTTATAGTTTGAACATAAAATAAAGATGAATATTATTAGTAAAATATTAGGCTATTAAGTGACTGGTATACTTTAATAATATAATAATACTAATCATCTTCCCCTACTTCATATGAGTGTTTATTTAATTATATTTATTATTCAATACCATAGTAAGTAAAATTTTAATAAACAATAGGTGCATTATAGAGTACATAAGAAAAGGAACAAATAGAGCAAATTTTATTCACATGATTTTAAGATTAGTAAGGTTTTTTTTCCATCAATTACCTTTCTGCTTGCAACTAAATACCATCTTCTCATATCAACAAGAAAGGTAATATAAGAGAACAACTTTGTATAGAAATTTGCAACCAACTTAGATACCAAATAACGAATTACCGACATAAAATTACTGGCAGAACATATTCCGTTGTAAATTAGCAACGAAAATGGATCATCGGTCGGTAAAGTTGACAGAAAAATTTTATTTTTTTGACGGTTAAAATATTCGTCAGTAAACAGGGAGGGAAAATATCCTCTTGAGTTTTCCGACGTATTATAGCAACAGATGTTTTAACCGGTAAATATGGAGGAAAAATATCCTCTTGAGTTTTCCGACGTATTATAGCAACAGAACATGAAAGTTCGTCGCAAAATTAGGCAGCAACAGCTGGCGGGGAAAATTAGCTTTTTGAATACCGACGGGACCATAATTTCATAGATAAAATACTGACGAAAATGTCATTCTGTCTGTAACTGTCGAATTGTCATAAAATAAAACGATGTTGTTTGGTTTTAATCCAAACGATGTCATTTTATCAATAGAGTAAATGAGACTCGAAGCCCCGCCCCCTACTATTTTTCTCTCTTCCACCATTAACGCCATCGGTTTGCTTCTTGTAGTACTTCCACTGTCTATTTTTACTTCATTTTTGGTCCATTGTGTATCATTTTCAGGTAACAAAACTATTGGGTTTATTTTGTCACCAAGAAATTAAGATGTTAGATGTGTATATGTATGACCGTCGGTGGGTTGGTAGGTTTTGTTTGGATTGTTGGTTTATGCGTTTTTAGTTGAATTGTTGGTTTATTTGTTGTTTAAATGTGTTTTTGTTGGTAAATGATGAAAATGCAATTGTTTTGTTATTAGTTAGAGATAATTTGGGTTGCCTATGAATTGTTTGATGAAATTTCTCTTAGAAAAAATATTTCCTTTTATATTGTTACGTAAAATAGATCATGAGTTTGAAATAATTATGACAATGCACAACCCTATATTATCATGTATACGCCTAAAACATGGGTCGTGTTTGTAGCCATATTTGGCAATAAGAAATGAGCAAAAAATGGGTATTATTGTATTATTATCAATGATGATGAAGATAGCGCATCACTGAATGGGGATGATTAAAGAAGGCTTATAAAGAATGAAGTAGAGGATATTCATGTTTGGCTATACATTCAAATATTATACTGAGGCATTTATTCATTATACTCAAACTTTTATGCCTATAATAAAGTGAATGAATTATTCATATGTTATGAACAATGGTAGTTTTTTGTTCATAGAAGTTGTATTGAATGCTTGGAGTTATAGTATTGTATGTGTTAATGCATAGTGTTCGTTATACTTAAACATGTTATTCTCATTATAAAGTGAAAGTATTACTTATTTGTTACGAGTGATGTTATTTTTTACTTATAGGAGTTGTATTGAATGTTTGGATTGTGGTATCATATATATTAAGATATGGTATTTGAAACCTATAAATAGAGCTTTCTTAAAGATACACAAAACAAACAACAGAAGTTGGTATATGATCATCATGTCTTTTAAAATTAGCTTAGATAACATACTTTCCAAAAATTGACATCAAACAATATTAACTCCTACTTTAATTAAATCCAAGTAATATTCAAATTTGTTATTTTTGAAAGCAATGTTTTCCTTGTTGTAGCATTGAAAATTTTATTATTACCGGATTTTATCTAAAATATTTATTATCTACCTAAATTTATGGGATCTTTTTACAAACTTGTTTTCTGCATTTGTCTCAGATAAGTATAGGTATTTCCTATTTTTGTTCTTATTTATGCGTAAAAACGCACTTTACTTTTCATATTTCCCAATTAGAACAACAAAAATGTATTAAGAATATATGAGATCAATCCTAGTTCCAACACAAAGTGGTTCCATTATTCTATTTTCTTGTTAAGTGGGATTAGCCCAATCTATTAAGCAATTGTATGGGAAGTCATTGAATTACCTAAAAAATATTCTTCTCAAACAATAGGATGAATTAAGAGTTGGAAATAATGATGAACATTTCCCTTTGTATTTTATGATTCATCCTTATAAAATTGAAGCCAATATCTGGCTTATTGAATAAATTTATAGGCATAACACCATACCTAGTCATATTGCTAAACTATGGCTCTCATATTTGACACGTTATGCTTATGTCTATTTTATATTCCCCCATTTATTAAGTGCATAGTAGAGGGACAATTATTTTTGGTCAGTATTGAGCAAACTATTTACTCATCTTTTTATTCTTGTTTGTACTTTATAAATGTATAATTTTATAGTAGGAAACAAAATAGATGCTCACTTCTGGTGTGTATATTTTATACTATTTCTTCTTTTTCATACATTGTTCTCACTTTTTCTTATCATTTTTATTGCAAAAATATGTTACAATTAGTAACCATTACTTACATTTGACCTTTTATTACAAAGAGATGGATATGCTTTATTTGAATTTATAATTAATAAAAGTTAATCATGTTAGATAAAGTGGTGCTAAAGAAAATATAAGTGTACATAACTAATAACTGATAAATTAGTTCAACTACCTAATTACTAATGATATCTACAAGAGAAAAATCCATCCTACAAAATGAAATTAGTAGTCTATGAGTTTATTAACATGTTTTTATCTAAATTTTAGTTACAAAAGGTAGCATAAATGGTACAAGGATTTGAATTCATTTGACATCTCTTGATCCCATAGGTGTTTTTAAATCTCAATTGACTCCTTTCACAATATGTTATATGCATCAACAATAATATATTACATGTTTGGAGCTGTATAAAACATATAAACATAAACCTAACACAAAAATGATCTAGAATATCAGTCCCTATACCAAAATTTTAAATTCACAACATAAGTAGATCCCATAATAATTGCTTTACATCAACAGACATAAATACTCAAGATGTTATCCAATCTCTATAATTCAACTTAATAAAAATTAATAATAGGGAAAACCAGTTCTGTATTAAAAAAGAGATAAATATAATGATTTTGTTACTTTTTTTGTTCCTATAGGAATTCTCTTTCATCAGTGACAAATTATGTGGACAATCAAATTTTAGCATCACAATCTAAACTACACGATACTAACACTTACCAAAAGATACGTGCATCACAAAAAAAACCAATATTTTTGTTATGTTAGACATATTGCAATGGGATTTATATTGTGATATAAAGTTCAATGTAACCCACTAATGCTCCATACAAGTTCTTCTTAAGATCATCCTCCTTATAATTAAAATTGAATATCAGAATCTCTATTGCTTTCATTAAAATGCAATAACAAAATCAATTCTCATTTTGAAGTATATGGACCGTAAGTTACAAGCATAAAAATATTAAACTCCAAATTATTATCTAAACTATTGTTTCATGTATCAATGCTAGTATAAATATATAAAATAGACTTAACAAGTTAGCCGTGCATGCATCAATGCCAATATCCAAATCCTTATTAATATTTCTTGCATAATTGTTTCCATATGTAAGAAATAAATAGATGATAAAGATTTATGCACATTTGTCTTCGTCACTTAGTTTATATCTACCTAGCTAGATTATAACATCAATTTGAACTCTAACACATCATATATCATCATTTTACTGATAACCAAACATGTCAATAGTACTCATCACAAATATTAAGTCCATTATGCACTTAGATAAATGAATTTCAAGAACATTAGTCTTAAGCAACAAAATTGATGAAAAATCATTAAAAAATTTTTAGGTATTCATAACATAAGCTACATGTCAAGGAATTAGAATATTATAAAATAAATTCAAAATTGTCCATTATGTTACTTCGTGGGACTAAAAGATGAAAGCACATCACTCAATATCAATCAAAAGCTAACATTTTTAACAATATCACCATTAGTAAACTTATGGGAACATTTCAACCAAGAATGAATACATGTTAAATAATATTCAATAGCACGTGCATAAACATTCTCATAATGTAATTATTATGTTACATAGTTTTTTAATTAAATTTTCTTAGGAGGTACTTAACATACACAAATTTAGAAGTTGAATTTGTCTTACGAGATGTATATTCCTTATCATATGCTACTAAATCTATTCTTTTACCATTACCAATGCTCACCTCCAACTTCCTTTATGCCTATATTTCAATTAAAATTTCAAATTTTATCAAAATATATCTAAAAATAACTAAGGGTTCTTTAATATATATTTCTTGATCTTCCTCTTCTTCTTCTCCTCCTTAGTTGTTATCTCCTTTTTTTCTGTTGACAATGTCTTGCTTTTCTTTCTTTGTCATTGAGATCTAGTCGTTCCTTGAAACATCTTCTTTTTAAGGTCTATGGTTAGTGTCTCTTTACGCCTTAAGTCCAATTGTTCACTAATTTTCTCTACCATTAGAGCCTCCATACATTTCAAGAAATCATCATCCTTATCTTCCTTCCTTATTAATGTCTCTTTATACCTTAAGACATCTTCTATTTCTTGGATTCCATCATTGGCATCTCTTCATACCTTAGGACTAGTTGTTCACTATTAATTTCCTTCATCAACACCTCCTCATACCTCCAAACTTGTTCTCTTCCATAACATAAAACTATAACATGAACAACTATTTATGTATAAACCAAAAATTAAACATATAAACTAGCTGATCAAGTTACTTACTCATTACCTTCACATCTATCATCACTCACAAAGCCTTTTGCACTTTATCTGCTACTTCACAACCACCATGATGCTTTGTCAAGTAATCTCGTTATAATTAAGCCTCCACATCTAATATAGTTAAACATATTAGTTTAATAAACTATTCACAATCAATTTATTAAAATTATCTATAAATTTTCAATAACATTCCCTTTAGCTTCTTGCACTCCTATTTGGAGACCTTGTTAGCACCTAATGCCTTGTCGATGTTGACATCACACTAAGCTATAATCCTTATCATATTCTCCTACTTAAAGGGTTGGTTTATATGTATCTTGTCACGATAAAATATCTTTCAATAAGTTATAAATTAAACTAGCTTTAATGTATTGTATATTAGGTCTTTTTCAAAAAAAAATTATATAGGTCTACTTATCAGTTCATAAGATTCACTTGTATATGAAACATGACTCACCATCAATATACTACATATCTAGCCATGCAAGGTGTAATACCTTTAGCCTCTACAACTTGGTGGAACTTAAAAGCATCAAAATGAAATGCTCCTAGCTAAGCTGCTCATAGTCATCAACATCAACATCAACATTAACTACATTATCTATTATATGATAATAGATAATATAATACATATTGAAGAAATTTTTGATGAAAACATTTATTCATTCACATACCCCCTTACTTTATCTAGTATACACTTAATCATGATTTATTGATCATTGAATTTATACTCCTCTAGAAACCTTTTCACTTTAGCCTTATTAACTTTTGTGTGTACTTATTTAGTTTCATCCAGAACCTTGATAATTTATACAACAGTATCACCATTGATGTCATTTACTTAATCCTCCTTTACTCTCGATGATGCCTCGTTTGGATTAATCTAAGCACACAGCTAGCATCACATGTCCCTCTTAACCGTAAACTTCTCTACATGTCCCTCTTAACCCTAAACTTCTCTATCTCTTAGATTTTATCATATCCCACATAAGTGATCCACGTTATTTACTCTAAAGTAAGACTTTGCATCAATTCAGGATATTGATCAAATAATAATGCATTTGACAACATTGTAAAACTCATACAAAGTACTCAAAATCAAATAAGACTAATACTTAATCACCAAAATATATTGATTAAATTTAATTTAATGAAAATATCATATCTTATATTTTATGTCCCCACTTTGTTGACTTGTCCTAAAGGCAATAAATTCATTCCCAACTTACATTTTGAATTGTTCAATGAAATCAACTTTACATCATCATTATATTAATTTTAATAAAACACTTAAAAATTAACTTCCTTTTCACTTTTATAGCCTTCTTCTTTCCATATATTGGAGAAGATGGTGCTCTAATTATAGCTTTATCCTTTCCTTATTGACTATGATAATAACAACGTAGATGTTAACACTACCAGATTGAATATCATAACTAGACATAACATCCATAAAAACTAAAACATATCTACTAATAAATTATCATAGGTGATGTTATAAGTTATAGCTTCTTACCTAATACCATTAAAATCATAAAACAATATCACTACATTGTCCCTTGCTCCATCACCTACCAACTCAGTCATTTGGAGTAGCCTTAACACTCCAAAAACCATGTCTAAATGTATGTCTAAATATATCTATTAGAGATACGAAATATAAACATATAAACTCCATAAAGACAAAGAGGAAAATGGGAGCAACGTTATTTATTTACCATGTATACCTGTCAATTATTTGGTGGGCATGTCAACACAATGTGTACCTTATTGTATATATGTTTAGAACATAGTAGACTGGAAGAATTAAAAGAGATTAGGGTTGTTTACTTTTGGGTTCTGTTCATCACTAAAATATGAAAGAAGAAGATGGTTCGTTTTTTTAGGTATGAGGAGTCAGTGAAGCTTCTTAATGAAGTTATATAATGAAAATTACTTTATTATCAATCTTAATATAAATTACAATACTAGATATGTTTTTGTACATGGTCTATACAATATGTCCTTCAAATTTTCCCCTTAAAATTTTCAACATGAATACAGTTGACCATACATGTGTATACATAATCGTTTCCAACAAAATCTTTAATGGACACAGATTAGCACACGGGCATGTTTTAATTTGTGTCTTTTACATAGTCCCATTAAAAATTCTAACATAAAAATATATAACCATGAGGGTGTTTACTTAACTGTGTCCAAAAACAATTAATGGATATGATTTGCTACATAGGTGTGTGTTAATTTGTTTTCTTAACATAGTCCCTTCAAAACTTATAACATAAAATAGTTGACCATCTAAGCATATACTTAACCATGTCTAACAAAAGCTTTTAATGGACACGATTTGCTACATGGGCATGCGCTAATGCATTTCCTTTATAATGTCGTTCCAAAAATTATAACAAGAATAGGATTGACCATATGGGTATGTCTTTAACTATATCCAACAAAACTTTTAACGGATATGGCTTGATATACAGCCTTATGCCAATCCAAATCCTTTATTTTATTCTTTTAGAATTTCTAACATGAGCACAGTTGACCATACAGGTGTGTAGTTAATTGTGTTGAATAAAACCCTAAAAAGGACATTTTTTTGGTACCGTATAACAATTTTGTATCCTTCACAATGTGTCTTTAGATAAGTGAATATACTACTTATCTGTAATGAATGACTGTATTTTTTTTATAAATACGTGTGGTATAGGATGTATATATTCTTGGAACAATGTGCATTGATTTTAGGCATTATTTCTACTTAGTAATGATATTCTCATATTTAAGTGAAGGTATTGCTTATTTATAAAGCGTGATGGTAATTTTAGTATATAGTGGTTGTAACCAATATATTGAGTCCTAGTATAGTTTATATTGAGGTATGGCATTCCTTATACTTAGTCATAGTATTCCTACTGTAAAGTATAGGTGTTACTTATATTAATTGAGTGATGATATCTTTTGTAAATATGTGTGATTTATAATATGGCATGATATTGTTTTTATTGTCATGTTATTCCTATTTTAAATTATAATTATTATTTATTTTTAATAACTAGTGGTATTTTTTGTTCATAGGATTGGTATTACATATATTTAATCCTAGAATGATTTATATTGATTCATAGTATTTTTTTTACTCAATTATGTTATTACCATATAAAAGTCAAATGGTTAGGTATGATATGCACTCAGTCATATAACATAGTATGTAATGGGCATGATATAACTTATGCTAATTTTTAGTAGAACATTCATTAATATGTAAGAATTGAAGTGATGATATTTTTCTACGTTGTCTTTGTAAAAATGTTATTGCAAGGTGGCGGTATTTTTTTTCTAAAGGCATGTGGTTTTTCTAATCTGAAGATTTGAAATTTAACCATTAAACTCAAAGTTTTATAATTTGTTAGTTATAATATTTAACTAAGAAAATTGCAGATAATAATCCTTATATTATATCAAAAATACCACTAAATTAATCAAAGATGTCTATTATGATAAAGACACCTAGATTTCTGTGAATTGCAATACATATCAGACATGTCAACAACATGTTATTATAGTTATTCCAAATGTGATTCTTCCCTAGAGAAAATCTAACATAGTATTATTCCAAATGTGATTCTTACCTAGAGAAAATCTAACATAGTATGTTATTACTATTAATAACTTAATACAAGAGTTATATTTTAAAGGATGCTTTGCTTTTGCAGATGTTAAAGTGAAGTACATGACTTTAGTCTTTATATTGCCACAACCAAAAAGTAAACTATTAAGTAGCTTTGGGATTTAGAATTTCCTAATCCAAAAACATATAAGTGGTTGGTGATAATGTTTATAAGAGAAATTCAAAAAAGAGAACTTAATAGGACTTTATATCCTATTGGCTTCTTGATCAAAATAATTAGAGAAATTGTATATTGAGCTTTAAGGGCTTTATCATGTGAATTAGTTTACTATATTCCATGTAGGATTCATTACATTTAGGTGATGTTTATGTTAAGTAATCATTTGGCATTAAAATGAGTTGTGTTAAACTACATATATTATGTTCATTTTAGTATTTCGAGCTTGATTTTACAAATTTTCATTATCTATTTTACATGAATTTTACATAAAAATTCCATTTAAGTATGATAATTAGTATTCAATTTCATATAAATGATGATTGAGAACATAAGTGGTCTTTCAATTTTGTAGCCAATTGAAATATGATTATTCAATTTATGTATATATAACAAAGCATTAATGTGCATATATACTATTTCCTTCTTCCTGTAGAAACCATGTTGCAATTATGATTACTACCTTAAAGAATATTATTATTAAAGTCAACAAGGGTGAGAAATTTAAATGGCGATAATTATAAAATCTAAAGTATGAAACTCCAATATGTACTAAAGGAGTAAGAGGCCCTAGAACTATTAAACATAACCATGGACATTCCTAAGGAAGGCAATATGGCCCAACATAAAAGGGATCATGATGCTTATAAACTATATAAACAAAGAAGAACTCATTGGTTTGTATTATGTTGTTAAGAAGCATAGATAATGATATAATGCTTGAGTTTTGACTATAAGAAACTATTACGGATATGTGGTCTACATTAGTTGCATATTTTAGAGGCACATTAGTGACTAAAGCAAGGTCACTCACTCTCAAGTTTCAAATGTAAGAAACACTTAGATCTCTTAATACAAAAGCATTTAAGGAACATGTCAAACATAATAAGTGAGTTGTGAGAAGTTCATCATGAGTTATCATATGAATAACAACTACAAGTTATGATCCATTCACTACCTTATATAGGATGAAAGATGCTACAAGGCATATCATACTAGAAGAACATCTAGAAGCCTCCAAGTTGTCCTTTGAAGTATATGAAGTTGGTTTTAGATCACATAGGGCCGTGAATAGGAAGTGTAAGCATCATGGTAGGCCCAAATGGAAAATGGGTAGGAAAAATACCCATTATACTCGGGACTTAAAAAAATCCAAGTAGAACCAACATGAAAAAGGAAAACATCCTTTTTAAAACAAAACATAAAAAAGTCAAGTTCTTTAATTGTGACAATAAAGGTTACTTTGCTCGTAATTATAGTGAGTCAAAAAAAGGTATAATCTTATTATATAAACATTTATTATGTGAATGTCTCTTATTATGTTTTTCAACTGAATCACATCCTTTGTGGATTACAAAATCAAGAAAAACCAACCATGTAGAAAATGATAGATATGCCTTCATAGAATTTTAGAAAATTCCATATAAAATATGATGGAATTATGTAAGACATAAGAATTGCAATATAAGGGATTGGTACATGCAAATTAGATATACGTGGTGGACGATCCCTATTCCTATATGAAGTTTTGTTTGCTCCAATTATTTAACAAAATCTCATTTCTGTGTTGGTATTATTTTGTCTTAGTTTTAATGCAAATTTCTACAGTAGTGGCATAGATTTATACCTTGGAACCATTTATTAAAGTCATAAATTTATAATAGACAGTTTACTATTTTTGATGCTATTTATTCAAATAATAACATAATTTATTCCTTGTTTATATCATCTAGTAATTCCAATGATAATGCAATTTTGTGGCATGATAGATTATATCATATTATTTAAAATTGCATTAAGTTGATTAGCTAAAGAAGGACTTTTAAGTGATTTACATCAAGTAGATTTAACTATTTGTAAATATTATCTAGCTGGTAAAATGTTAAGAAAGCCATTTAAAAGGGAACACGACTTCTTAGTATTTATGGTCTAATGAATGTAAGGACATGATGTAGGACTGTATATTTCATCATTTTTACATATGACTATAGTCAATATAGTCACATATATTTGATTCTCATAAATTATAAGCATTACATTGTTTTATAAAGTATACGAATTTGGTAGAGAATCAATTAGACAAGAAAATAAAAGAATTAAGAACTAAGTAAAGACAAGAATAATTGTTTGATAAGTTTAAGATGTTATGTGATAAAAAAGAATAGAAAGATAACTAACTATTCCTTGAACCCTACAAGAAAATAATGTTACAGAAAGATATAGTAGAGCGCTAGTAAAAATAATTAGGTCTGTGATGGCACAAGAAATTTATCAATCATCTATTAGGGTGATGCATTTCTTACAGCCACTTATGTATTTAATTTAGTGCCTAAAAACTCAATTACCAACACTCTGAATGAATTGTCGACTTGTAAAAATCTTGACATAAAAAATATAAGACCATGGGGATATGTTGGCTACGTCTATGACCTCTTACAAATATGAGAAAGTAGGACCATAAGAGAAGAAGAGATCTTTCTTAGATACTCTAAACAATTAAAAGGAGATGTAGAAGCCATTTTGATTTCTTATAATGACTATGATTTTGTTAAGAAAATCAAAGATTGATTATCATTTGAATTTGAGATGAAAGACATAGGTGAAGCTATATATATTCTTGGAATTAAAATTTCAAGAGATCTTTCAAGGAAGTTATTATCACTTTCTTAAGCATCCTATATTCAAAAGATTCTAGAATGATTTTCGTATGCAAGATTACAAGCCAATTGATAATCCTATTGCCAAGGGCGAAGGTCTCAGCAAGAAGTTTTACTCATATACAACACAAGAACATGAATAAATGAAGAAAGTTCAATATTTCAGTATAGCTGGAAGTCACAAGGCTAGATATTTGTTACAACATTGGAATGGCGAGAAAACATAATTCGAACTCAGGACAAAAATATAGAAAGCAGTAAAGAGAATATTGAGGTATCTAAAAGGTATTATTGATTATGCATTGTGATATCAAGGAATCAACAATTTTTAAGGGTATACAAATGTAGATTGGTGTGGATATTTAGAAAAGAGAAAATCTACATTTATATTTATTTTCTTACTTAACAATGGTTTTTTACCATGGAAAAGTAAGAAGTAATTATGTATTGTCTTATCCAAAATTGAAACTAAATTTATAACATTTTCAGCAGTAGTACAAGAAGTATATGGCTTAGATGATTCTTGGTTAATTTAGGAGTCACTCAAAGTGAGATTGATCTAGTAATAATCAACTGTGATAGTCAAGCAACAATTCCTTATACTAAAGACCCTAAATTTTATTGTAAACCCAAGCATATAGATACTAAGTAAAATTATACAATTATATGAGATGAGGTGAGTATGAAATATATATCTAGACAAGATATGGTGGCAAACCTCATGGAAAAATCAATTTCTCAAAATACACATAATAGGCATGTGGAGTCACCATGATTCTGTAGATAATGAAATATATTTGATTTAACATTTCTATATGTATGTTCATTTATTGTATCATGATGTCTAAACGCAAATATGAATTGACATTATTTATTAAGAAATAAGCATTACATAATACTTGATTCTAAAATATATTTACTTTCTATGACATATATTAATCAAAGAGTATGTCAGATAGAGAAAAGATTGGCTCTCTCACACAAGCAATAATTAATAATGAAACTCAGAAACTAAAACCACGAATGTTGACTTAGATAATAAGTTAAAAGGAATTTTAAGTTTCCAAATGAGAGTTCAAGAAGATGAATTTAAGAGGTAACTAATATTCTGGTTAAATATTAAGTATGTTTAAACTAACATCTGTACGAAATTACAGTAATGAAGGAAGTATGTTCCGAGTAAGAAGGAGTTAGTACCATAACACATGACGCTTACTATGTGTGTAGAAATGATCATGAAAAGTGATTAATGTAAGTCAAAAGATATTAATTTGTATTGCTAAGATCGTAAAGATTAACTAAGCCTTGTAAGACACCCTTACGAATCTTATCTAATTCTTAAAAATTAAATTTAAGATTTTCTTCTTTAGAATTTAGTTTTCAACTACATGGATTTGGTTTGTAACTCCTAGGGTTAAATATGTACTTAATTACTATCCTTGCTTTGGCAATGCAATTTTAATCTTTATTGTTAAAAATTTTTTACCAAAAAATCATGTGTAGTACGATCTTATCAGAAAATTCCAATAAAGCAAATTAAATTAAATTCAAGGCAAGAGAATTTAGAACAGAGAAAGGTCAATTTGTTCGGTAACTTGCACAATATATATATATACACACACAAATGTAGCTACCAACTCTCTTAGTAAGAAAATTGAATACATTTATTATATGATGAAGTAAATGAGATCAAAAGAGAGTAAAATGTAAGATATGACCTATAATATAGCATACTAAATTTACTTAAGGATCGATCAAGATCTCATATATTCTTAATATACATATGACAATGAGCTCTCACTATATACTAGTTGCACGGGTTATTAGATAGGCATTAGACATTCCAAATTGTGTAGCAAAAGTTAAACCAACCACCTTCCACTTTCAGGCAGCTATCTTCCAATATCAAGCATGAGGAGGATCATCGCCAATGCCATCTTTTTGTTTGACTCCACCAAAAGCCATCACCTTTTTAGCACCGACCGCCTCAATATCTGCAGCTATGCACCGCCTGCACTTCCGCTTCACCCATTCCAAACACCCTCCCTGCTTGATGTTGTTAAATGGGCTGGATTGCCGGCGGCTGTATATTCGACCCATCACGCATGAAAGAATTGCAAGAACTGCTAACACCGATATAACTGCGAAGAATGGCCCTATAGAACCTGAAGAACTCCAAGCATTATTATTGTTGGTATTATTTGTTGAAGATAGTAAACCTTGTTGGTTAGGCTGTTCTATTTCTCCCAGTGGTTGTTGCTGCCCAGGCAATGACGAAATCGTTGATTCCATAGTTTTCTTACACTCCCATACATTACAGACATATGAATATACATGTTCAAGTGGTTATAAGTAATGATGCTAAAACACCATGAAGATAGTAGTTCCTGAATACAAAGAGAGTACTGATGGGATGGCTATGCTTTAGCCGACCATTGGGTGCTTGAGTAGTGGAAGACAACGTGGAAAGGCCAAAGGCCGAAGGCAAAAGGGTTAAAGCAAAGCTAGATAGCAAGGGAGGGGTTCAGTTGTTTGAGTCTAACTCCACTTTAATGTAAAAAAAGATAGCTCGTGAATCAGCATTTTTGCTACCACGAGGTTAACATGCCAGAAGAATGGAGCTTTTCTTAATGCAAAAGGAAGAGGTTCTAGTAAGTAAAGTGAAAGAGTCCCATGTGGGCTTTCTCTTCACAAAATTATTTCTCATTCGATGATGATAAATTAATGAATTGAAAAAAAAAAGGAGAATGGAGCTTTTCTTAATGCAAAAGGAAGAGATTCCAGTAACTAAAGTGAGAGAGTCCGATGTGGGCTTTCTCTTCACAAAATTATTTTTCATTCGATGTTGATAAATTAATGAACCAAGGATATCCAGCGAATCTTGTTCTTATTATAATCTCCTCGATACACACACAAACGTATATATATATATATATATTAGATGTTGATCAATTAATGAACCAAAGGATATGCAGCGAATCTTGTTCTTATTATAACCTCCGCCTTTTCTACTTTTGGAAGATTCATCAATTTTATGCAATGTAACATTACTTTTGTTTTAATATAGAAATGATTAATTATGCGCAGCAAATTATTTCGGAGAGTTATAATTATGCTAAAAAGGCTAATGACATCAAAATCTGTAATTGATTTTTGAAAATTCTTAGATATTTTTTGATAACCAATGCTTTAGATGAATGAAAAAATAAACATGTAATGAAATATAAAAGTTTGTTGTTAATAAGTTCTTAATAGAATATAAATTATTTATCTCTTTATCAGATATCCGATCCAAATAAATATATCACTTAGTACCAATAACCTACTTATTCGACTAGAATAAATATATACCAGTCTGCTTTCCAGCCCGATTCTTATTTATAACTCCTATAAAAAAAATTGATGGATTAAATAATAAATTAACCTGTTTTTATGAAAAAAAATGAAGGTGATTTTCTAAAAAAAAATCGACCATTAAGTAATAAACTTTTATGAAAAAATCAAGGTGATTTTCTTAAGAAAATCGACCATTAAGTAATAAACTAAGAATCTGCCTAAGTTATCTCGAGCATGTAGGCCTAGCTTCACTCTTGCACATCAACCCATATACCTTCTTCTCCTTGTCACTCTCTAGTTTTGATGTATGTTAACCTATCATTAATGTAAATTGAAGTCTTACACAAAAGTTATAGATTTTTATTGGGCATATTTCAAAAATCTTTTTCCTTTTTAATGGAATTTTTTTTTCAATTCTCTCACACAATCTAACTAATAAATTATATTTTCAAATTTTATATTCTTTATTTTTCTCTTTATATTTTAATTAAAATTTTTGTTTTAAATTATTATTATTAAAAATGAATTACTATTTTTATCCTTAAAAAATACAAAAAATTTTTAATCTCACTAATAAATCACAATCGTGGGAATTTAAATTTTTTGTTTATCTCTTTTAATTAATTTTTTAATTATTATTGTTATAATATGAATTATATTTTTATCCTTAAAAATGCAAAATTTATTTAATCTCACTTATAAATTACATTTGTCAAAATTGGGTTCTTTATTTATCTTTTTATACTTTCATTGAAAATTTTTAGATTATTATTGTTAAAAACTAATTATTATTTTTATCATGATTTTGTTTAATAAATTGAATTATTAATTATTATATAAGTAATTTTGATTAAGATGATTTAAAAATATGTTAAAATTAATATTTAAACTATAAAAAAGTATGTTTAAACGACATTAAAAAAGAAGTTAGAATAAAGTTAGAAACCTTTCTATTATTTTTTTGAACATACTTCACCTTTTATGAGTCTTTAAATAAATGATAATATAGAAATATAATAATAATTATTATTATTTTAAATTTTATGTTAGATTCAATCTTAATATAAATTATTAGTTTGTTATATATTAATGGGCATAATTACTGCATGTTTAATAAAACATTTTATTTTATACTGTTATAGCGGTTTAATATCGGTTGAACTTTTAAACTTTAAATTTTTTTTATTGATTTGATGTCTGGTTCGGTTTTTAAACCATTGCTCGCACATAACAATTCAAAAACTCTGAATTCATCAACTATTAGTGCAGAACACTTTCAAAACTCTAAATTCATCAACTATTTATGTAATATATCCCAAATTCCACTTAACAAAATGTATAGCATGGTCAACCAAGTAACAAATTGTTAAATCTTAATAAGAGGCAATGCAAAACTTAATATATTCTAACTATCAGTAGATAATATTTATTGTTTCTCGTCCTAACAAAATACTTTCTTATCTGTCGTTACTTAACTTTATCCTTGAGTTTATCGGTCAGCATATCTTTACTACTCCTCATCTTAATCTTGTTTGTTTCCTCCGATACAAAATACAACTTTAATTACTATGGTCACTTCTAGCCATATCAGTTCAGTCGTTCCCTTTTCCTCTAATCCTACCAGTGCTCATCATAGAACACCAAAGAATTACTTAGCTTCGAAGACAGAAAACCCAGTTTCTTCCACTCTTAAATTATCAAAACCTTGATCAGAACTGCTGTTCCAATCAGCTATCTTCTCTAAACATTCAACTAAACTCTATTAATATTAGTTAGCACCTGTTTCTTGGTAAGCATTTACTGGGAGTTTTTGTAACACGTGTAAGGGTTACCCTAAGCATTATGTTTTGGTTGTAATACATTCCTTTTTTAATGATATTCCATTTTCTTTTTCAAAAAAAAACCTTAACTCATTTATTAATGGCACACCACTTCCCCCAAGAATCATAAACTTTATAACTGATCCTACCATTCTAATACCAAATTCTGATATTGACATTTGGTTCAGGAAAAATCAAATATTTTGTCCTATCCTGGCTTTTCTTTTCATTAACTAAAGAAAATTTCCCTTATCTTCATGATCTGGCATCTCTTATGAAGTATGGATGGCTCTTACTAATTATTTTATGTAAGAAATATAGTCTGATGTTATGACTCATTTTTTGTAGGCCTATATTAAATTTGGTTTAGGATTTTTCTTTGTTTAGTATGTAGCATATTAAATTTTGATCATCAATTTAGTACTTGATAGACGTACAAGATTTAATGTCAACAAAAAAGTATATATAAACTATTCCTCTCTCTATTCTAATTAAGTACCGATAATAACAAATATAGAACAAACATATTTGAGTATTGAGCTATTCATTAAGCTATCCGTTATAAAAAGAGGGTTAAGAGAGAGAAACTAGTTTGTGATCGTTGAAAGTTTTCTCTTTACGTCATGACGAATTATGCTTAAAGTAAGTGGTTTATTCGCTTCCTTTATGTGGTTATAATGAACATGAATGATTTACGTATAATTTATGATTTACGTTTTTGATATTTGAATGTTAAGAATGAAAACTTATTTGTGGTATCAAAGGTACAGTTCTGAATAGATAATAAGTTTTAGATTATTGATTTGATTGTTTCAATTATAACTTTTATAAATAGAGAAATGATTTTAGGGTTTTGTATAAAGAATAATTTTTCATATTAAAAAAAATTATTTACCGTGATGATGCCAATGAAGATGAGCTCATGTATATGTGACGTTTGTTATGTCTTTTGATTTGGAAGTCATTAATCATTACGTTGGTGTATGTTGTGTTGTCCTCTCTTTGTTGTTTATTTTAAAAGAACTAAAGATATTAAGGGCCTGTTTGGTTGCATGTTAATTAATGGAACAAAATGGAATGGAATGGAACGATTTATAATATAATGGAATGTAATATAGTGAAAAGTTGTTTAGGAGGGATGGAAGAGTTCATAATATAACGTAGTGAAACATTGTTTAGAAGATGGATAGAATGGAATGTAATATAGTGAAAAGTTGTTTAGGAGGGATGGAAAGATTCATAATGTAACGTAGTAAAACATTGTTTAGAAGATGGATAGAATGGAATGTAATGTATAGTAAATGACTATTATATTTGTGATATTAAAATAGTTGTTGCAAGAGGTTTAACACTATAATTTTAAAACAGGAATCATGACCAATTAAAAAGTCACGAACAACCGTGACAAATAATTTTTATACATTTTTTATTTTAAAATAATAAAAATTTTAATAAAAGTTTTATTATTTTATTATTAATTAGACATAATTTATTATCAATTATAGAAAAATATTATTATTAATTATTTAATAAATTTTATTCTATTATATGTGATTTATATTTAAAAATTATTTATTTATATTTTTATTTATATAGAAATATATAGAAATAATGAAAAAATTATATTTTTTATTTTCATTAATAAAAATTTTATTAAAATTTTATTATTTTATTATTAATTATATAGAATTTTATTAATAATATAAAATAATATTATTAGGGTAAGAAGAAATAATATAAAAATAATATTAATTATATACAAGGGGTTAGGGTTAGAAGAAATAATTAGTATTAAGAAAAATTATTGAGGGTATATTGGATAGTATGTATTTATTAGTTTACGTTCCATCCTAAACCCCTCAAATCGGAGGTTTCATATTTTTCACTGTTTAGGATTAAATAGAACGTAACATGAAACCCTCCGCTTCCATTCCATTCCATTCCATTATGAAACCCTTAACCAAATGATAGAAGTGTGTTACGTTACGTTCTGTTTCATTCCAAATCCTCCAACCAAACAGACCCTAAGAGTAAATATCATTGCAAAAGACTTTAACGAAGGTGAGCATTAGGGCATTTTAAGAACCATCTATCCAACTTTTTGTCTTACCATAGACCAATCTTATGAATACCATACCGGTCCTAATATCAGATTAGGTTCTAGTATAGTATTGTACTTATACCAGTTCATTTTGGGCAACTTTTTAAATTTATTAAATAACTCTAATTTTTTAAAAAATAGCAAAATAGTCCATTAGTATATTATACTATATACTTTATAATTTTACATCAACTTTTTCTCCAAAAACCATAATAATAAAAATTTAAAATAATAACAATTTATTTATTTTTATTAACAATAATTTTCAAATATTTTATATATAAATAATGACCACAATTAATATGAAAAAAGACACTCATCATACAAATATAAAATTAAGAACAATACAAAATATTTAAAATATTACAATTTCATCATATAATTATATAAAAAGAACAATAAATATCTTTAACTCTCTAACTATTACAATTTACAACAAAAGTTCGTCATGAGAAAACAACCAAGTAGAAGTGAAACATGAAGCAAAAATATTTACAATTATACTGCATATATAGAATTTAACATATACATTAAATATAAGTAAAATTAAAAGAAGAGGAGAAACAAAAACCTAGAGCTTCATTCAGTCGACGGTGGGGGGATATCCATTATAACTGCACTGATCTCAATTATCATTTGGTATAAAATCTTCATCATTGAGAGGAGCCTCATCATCATCATTATTCAAATTCAATACACCAAATGACATGTCAATGCTTTCTCATCCAAGATTATCTTTCAAGTCACTCATATATACCAAACTTGATTCCTCAAAAATCCAATCCTCTAAAAGATCGATATTATCAGTGCAAATTGGATCTACTGAACTACTTATTCTATTAAGAGTCTTAGTAAACAATAAAATTTAATTATTAAAAAATTTTAAGAAATTATATCTAAATTAAAAATGATAATAACATATCTTTCCTGAGACTTTAATTTATAACTAATGAAGATCAAGTCATTCAATCTCTTAGGCTCTACTATTCCTTTTCTTAGAATGAATGAATTCAAATATGTTCCAATTCTTTTCACAGTCTGTTGTACTCACACATTGACTTCAAATTTGAATTGCTAACATTTACAATTCTGGAACACCAGTTTTGAATTAGTCCTACTAAGAAACTGTAAGTAATAAGATAACAAAATAAAGTGATAGTTAATTTCCATCAAGTAAGAAAAGGGAAAAAAACTAATACCTGAAGAAAGTTTTGCTCTTTGTCAAATAGCAATTGACATCTCAAAATCCCAAGAAGATTACTTATAAAGCTCCATTTATGAGCTTAGGATATCTTGCATGCATCTTATTGGCAATAACTGTTTTAATAGTTAATAGCATTCCCCTATTAAATTTAATTTTCTTTATAAAACCTAGTATTAAATAAACATTAGGATTTTAAAAATGCCTCAGCTGCAAACAACAGAGAATAAAGTTGTTTTTCTCATTTGTCATTGATGACTACAAAATAAGGTATGTACAAAAAAGCCTATTGTTTATATTGGCCTTAATTGCTTCCTTCGCCCTCTCCATGATATCAAAAAAATAACATATTGTTGATTTTTAATCACTATTAGCCAAATGAAACACCCTGACCAAAGGCTCACAAACTTGGATATCAAATTGGCATTGGGACCAAAATTTAGTATCTTCAAGCATAAATATGAAAATCTCTAATCTAGCATTAGACTTAACATGCTGAGATACAACCCTCTTATCATTTGTAAACATCTGTCTCAATTCTTTCTTCATCATAATAAAACACTAAAGTAATAAGAAATTCGTTGCAAATCTCGTCATAACAAGACGACACAAATTCCTACTATGGATAAAATCCTTTCTCATTAAATTCAACACTCATACACGATTATAAATGAGCTTCGTCACCTTTTTAGCTTTTGGCACAGTCTCATCAATAATAGGAAAATACATAAGTTAATGCAAAGTTTAGCATAAGGAGTCTAGAAAAAAGAATTATACTTATTTTGAAACTTCTTCCCAGCATTTTATAAACGGAATCATTGTTTGAACAATATTTTCTGATCCTACTTTCTTCACAACTTCCTCGAATATCTCAAATAAAGTATCAGTATTTCTAACAATGCTAGATACATCAGTCAAATTAAAAACATTGAGACCTTTGTAGAATAAACCAGAAAAATAATAATAGGCTCATGTTTCTTATTTGTCCAACCATCACACATGATTCAACACTCATAAGTAGCCCAATCCATTCTTCTTTCTTCCAAATAAATTTTAATTTCAGAAATTAAGCAACTCAAAAGTTTACCTCTGTAGTCACTAATAAAAGAAGTTTAGTATCCTGGACCATAAGAAGCTATAACATTCACCATAGCCTAATAATAGTAAGATTAGGAAGCATTGAATGCTGCACTTGTATCATACCACCATCTTGCCATTGTCATATCTACATTATAAGTTGCATCTCTTGATTGTATAACACTACCAATTGAAGAATGGGCTCTAGGAGTTTTTCGTGGTGCAAAAAAACTAGTCATCTGCCTTCTTCTTTTCCGTAAAATAGGTCCAGGTATAACATTCACTTCTTGCTAGGAAGGAATACAACCACTACCACTACCACTATCACCTTCAGCATTTCTACTATCATCATGAAAACTATAAAACAAACTTCCACTACTAATCTCATAATTCATTTTATCCCTTTCTATCTTTCTCGTTGTAGCACCCCCTTACCATTGGGTACGTACCGGGACGCCCACAGGTCATTCCGGTACATATCCTATGATAAGAGTGAGCTACGTGCGATCACTACATTCATTCCACATGGCATCATATCAATTTTACCAATAAAGCATTAATAGAAAACCACAATGTTTTTAAAATCAACTTCTTCCTCATTTCATTCCATCAAAATCAAAGGTTTACACATCTATCATCC